>JABUQX010033181.1:0-10000 GCA_015478945.1 Trachelipus rathkii
TCTATAATTTGTTAAAAAGCCTTATCAGTATTTACGTTCTTATCTCTGCTCTATACAGGATTGACGAAGTTTAATTGATTCCTGTAATGGATAATAATTCTTTTTTTCAACTTTTTATTCTCTTCTTTTTCTTTCTGTTTTGACTCTTTGAGATGTTTTTCATATCTCCTATGGCCAGCTCTTACATTTGTCACAATTTTATATGAGATGATAAGGAAAATATTATGAATAATTTCAATGAGAATCTTATAAGACTCATGGTGCAAAATAGTTCTATAAATAAAATGAGAATATAGAACAAATATGATCTTAAAATCAGATTCTCCAACTAAAATTGATATAAATATTAATAAGAAACAAAAAAATCTTATAGTCAGCATTTCAATGCGAAAAGATATCGTACGCTAATTTAAATAATTGCACAATATCACAGAATATAACAATTAGATATTTCTCCAGGTGAGCTATAAAAAGAAGAAAAAATCTATCAAAATGAATTTTATATTGGGGAAAAATATTTATGAATTTTAATTCAGGGTAGAAATGAGGCTTCACATGCACAAGATTAGAAATAATAGTGAATTTTATCTTTTCGCACAGAATCTGTAGATTCAGTTATTGGTGTACAATGCCTCTAGCATAAAGCAAATCTTTGTTTCCCTTGTTATGGCTGATGAAAAAACTTAACTGAGGATCCATGATGCAAGTCCATTGGACAAGGATTAGTTACTTAGAGGATTCTTTCTAATATATATTCTGTCAATTTTGATTTGCAGACAGTCCTGGTCATATCAGTTTTGTACATGTAATCTAATGCAAAAAAGATTAGTTTGTTGGTTGTAGGCAGGCATTTTATGGAGCTATAAAGAAAATCTTATAATATAATTAACAAAAGATATGAGAACATTAGTAAAATATAGTGAAGCGAAAATGAACAAGGTTCAGTTTGACGTCCACCCACTGGTCGTTAAAGTTTAGTTTTTTCTTTGCCTTGAAGTCACTTTTATAAAATAATAAATACCCAACAAAAAAAATTAACTAGAACACAGAATAAAAATCATTCGCATCAAAAATACAAAAAAAAAAAAACAATCAAAAAGTAATAAATTACATTAAAAAGAAAAGCATATAACAGATCTAAGTATAAAAGAATCATACAGATCATAAACCACATCCTTATAAACAAATCCCTTCAATCGGACAGGATGAGACTTGGAACAACTTCTAGAACAAGAAAAATAAATATAGTAAAATACGTAAAAGAGAAAAAAGTAAAGTAAAAATATACTAATAAATAGATTATACTAAAGACTCAGGAATGAATGCTAAGATCTTATGGATGTCAATTTAGCTTAACGCCATATACATATATTTAATTTCAATATTATCAAATTATCAATCTTATCTATTCTACACAAATTATAACAGTATATATATGAATTAGAATAAAATAATAATATATAAATTACTATAATATAAATGCAACTTGGTTCACCTTGGATCTAATATCAGCTGTACGAACTAAACTTGAACAGGTCGACGATCTTTTACCTGAATTTTATCTTGTATCATATTATTTATAGTAGTATTATCTCACTATCGATCTATAATCTCACAGACTATTTTAATCCACACTAGTTATACTTTCACTAGCACTCTATCCACTGCACAAAATTTTTATTTTTTTACTTATGACATCTACTTCCCTGAAACTAATTCCAGAAAGTGTCGAAACCTATGCATTATAGCCAATTACACACATTCTATAACTTAAGTATAATAATTATATAACTATATATTATATCATATTTAATATCCTTCTATCTAAAATGTAATAAATATATCTAAATTATCTTAAAATACTAATATATATAAAAATATATATAATTGTATAACTATTATATATAACATATTAATATTAATATAATATTTACACTTATTATATAAATACCATATCTTAACCACCTATTATATAACTATTATATTAATATATATACCTATACCTTCATATTACTTATATCACTATATACTCATATATATTAATATACTACCTAATCTATATAAATCTTAATAATCCATACTCATATTGTCTTATAACTACTCTAAATCTACCCCCTATCCCTACCTACTACTAATACCTCACTACTTTAATTAATATCATACTAAACATATATAATATATTAATAACTATTATATATATTACCTCAGCTAAAGTATTACCAACTAAACATACCTATTTATATATTCATTATATAATACTAAACTATTACCCTATACTATTACACTATACATATACTATCTTCTATTATATAATATATATTCACCTATATTATATATATTATACCCACTATATATATATATATCTATAACTTATCACAACTAATAATTATATAACTTAACTATATCTCACATAACCTCTCCTTACTAATCATATACTCACGGTATTATATCTCAATATTACTTACCTACATATAATAATATAATATAATATATCACCTATACTTAATCTACAAATACTATATATTATTACACTATCTACGATTCTTCTGATACTCGATGGCGATTCCTATTCAACATACTATACTAAATTACAACTACTATCCTCACTAATATATATCCTATACCTCACTTACTATTATACTCTCAATTATCCTCTACCATATAATATACTAACTATACATCTTATAACTATAACATTCATCTTCCTCCACTCCACTATACTCCACCCATATACTATTTATTATCTACCATAATATGATTCACTCATATTATCTTCTTACTATCCACTTACTAATAACTTACTACACCTACCTCTAACCCTCACTCTCATACTATACCTAGATTAACATCTACTTACCTCAACTATACTCCTCCCTAACCTTAAGACCATATACCCCATATATAACCCTAACCTCACACATACCTAAATCATAACTACTATATAACCTATACTACCCTAGGATACATACCTACCCCCCTTACCTACTTAAATTTAACTATATATCATATTATATATATACATACTAATTAACTATATAAAATTATACATCTATTATATATAACTTAACTATATTGACTCTTATTTATATTATTACTTACTATATATTCATCTAGTTAAATAACTTATTAATCTATAACTCATATACTATTATTTATCTAATATAGTATATCCACTTCTAATATCCATTACTATTCCATAATATATATAATACTATATTATTATAATATATAATATAATACTACTACTTATACCCATATATTACTTCCTTATTAATTAATCACTACTATATATATAATTATTAATATAATACATATATATCATCACATATAATTTATAATATATCTTATATACTCTTACATATAATTATATTAACATCATCATATATATATATCATTAACTTCCCTTTCTACTCATATATATACACTACCTCCTTAATATACTCACTAAAATCCCATTCAACCGTCTTACTCACTTGTGCATACTATCCTTATTTTCACTCTCGTAACACTTATCAGTACCATATACTGTGAGTAGCCTTCCGCCTACGGTCAAGTGATCATATACTACACTCATTAAACCTGCTATTACTACTCTACTACTACCCCATTATTCCCTGCCGTCTGCGCACTTCAATATAAATCCATTATATACGCACACAAGCACGAAAGTATCTCTTTTATTTATTTTTTTTTTATTTTTACACGATGCCACCACTCAGGGGACTGTCGTGAACCAAGTTATTCTTCATCTTTTTCTATTTTGAATAATTATACCTATGAACACTACAATCTCTCACTTTCCTTCTCGCATCTCAGTACCGCATGCATATATGTATGATGATTTAACACACTAAGCAAAAAAGCATACTCAATTTCACATAAAAGAATCCAAAATAAACTTTTGTGGAGAGATGAGCAGAACGAGCACGTGCAGTGAACGAGTATGAGATGAGAGTAGATGAGAGAACAACTGATGAGAGAGATAGTCAGAGAGAGAGAGCAGACGAGCAGTATGATGAGAGAGAGAGCGACCACCGGTATGACCGCCACGAGTAGAGTGAACGTATGCAGTGAGTCGACGAGTTAGGTGATAGTGCAAGCACGACTTTTATCATAAAACAAAAAAAATTCGTAAGACACATTCTAAATTCTCAAAACATGTCTTATCAATCCTTTTCACTAAATGACAAATATTACAATGTCTCACTACTGAGAATATCATCCTATTGATGACCCAAATCTTTATTTTTCTTTTTCCACGTATTAGTCTCTATACGTTAAGAGTATCAATATAACTGTTATTATAATTCATATACTATCCCTTATAACTCTATTATCTTATCTACCTCATATATTGGTTATATATCTACTATCTAAATATATCTATATACGCCTATATTTTCCATTTTCTCATTATCATTACCTATTAAACTAAAAAATATTTTATACCCATTAAAATTTAAACTGAACTCTATTTTCACCTCCTTAAAGAGAAATTCTTACCAGTATATATTTTCCTACTATATAAATATCGCTCTACAATCATATACTACACTACTCTCCACTTATACTAACTACTATTCAATACTCCCCATATATATATTATACTATACCCATACCCATTATTATAATATACCCCCCACTATACCCTACTATACTATATAATATACTATCACTATACTCATCGTACTCAGATATACTGATACTATCTTATTACCATATAGACTAATACTACTATACCAGTATCACTTTATATACTACCCCTATACTGTGAAACTCTAATATCATACATCACCTATATAACTATATATAAACATATATATATATACCTATATACTATATTCACTACACAATCTTCTTACTTCCCCATTATACTTACTAATCCTCTACTTATTCAATACCCCTAGTACTACTTACCTATATATCACTGCTATATCTATTTATACTATACTACTTTACACTATATATATAGGCAAATTTAATAGATATACTGCGATCACCATAGATACTCGCCTTTTTAATTTATGCATGATTTTTTTTCTTCAATTCCCAGGTTATGGTGAAAGTCTGAAATGAAGATATATTTTTTTAAAGAGACACTGGGGCAAGCAAGGCAAGATATCGATTAACTACCCAAAATAATAGTCCATAGTTTTGGAGGAGAGTTCGTGTATGGGAAAATTCCTATAAAGGCTTCAAATACCTCTGAACCAGCCCTCGGAAGAGCATAACTACTGTGGAATCTTTCGGGAATTGCAACTGATACCACACGTAGTTTATGTGCGAGGGGATCGGTGTGAATATAATATATATTATCATTACCCATACTGTACTCTTACCATGATTGATATTGGATTACTTTAATATAATATATAATTCTACTTATACTATATATTATATATATATATATATAATATAGTATACTATTATTATATATTATACTAAACTACCTACTTATATATAATAATATATATATATATATATACTACATATATATAACTATATATATATATATATATATATAAATACTATTATAATATATATATATAATATATTATATTATATATTATATACTATATATAATATATATATATATATATATATATATATATAATATATATACTGGTATAATATATTATATATATATACTATATTATATATAATATTATATATATATATATATATATATAATATATATAATATATATAACTATCTTATAATAATATATATATATATTATATATATTATACTATATATAATATATATATATTATATATAACTATATATATATACTATATATATATAATATCAATATAATATATATTTTCCTATATATATATATAGTAATTCATCAAAATTTATTTTTTAATCTTAGACTATTGTTTTTAACTTTTTAATGTTTTTGATTGTTTTAAATTACAAATGGTATTAAGTCGTGGTTTGCAAATTGAGATAGGGTTTAATTTTATTTGATATATATATATATATATATATATATAATATATATATATATACTATATATATTTATATATTTATAATATAATATCTATACATATTATGTATAATCATAATATAATATTTTAATTATATTTATTTATTTATGTGTTTATTTAATTTATTTATTTATATTATTTATATTATTTATTTATTTATTTATCTTATATTTTTTATTTAATCTAAATTTATTTATTTATTTATTTATTTATTTATTATTTATTTTTAATTTATTGATATTAATTTATTTATTTAATATTATTATTATTATTATTATTATTAATTTATTTATTATTCATTATTATATATTATTATTATTATTATTATTTATTATTAAGATTACTTTATTATTATATTATTATTATTATTATTATTAATTAATTATGTATTATTTTATATATTATTAATTATTATTATTATTATTATTATTTTATTATTATTATTATCTTATTATTATATTAAAGCTAATTATTTTATTATTATTATTATTATTATTATTATTATTATTATTATTATTATTATTATTATTATTATTATTATTATTATTATTATTATTATTATTATTATTATTATTATTATTATTATTATAAATTATTATTAATATAACTTATTCATTTTCTATAATTATTATTTTTATTATTATTATTTTATTATTCCATTATTATTATTAAAATATTTATTATTATTATTTTATTATTATTATTATTTATTATTATTATTATTTTATTATTATTATTATTATTATTATTATTATTATTATTATTATTATTATTATTATTATTATTATTATTATAGTTTATATATGCTTCTTCTCCATAGTAATGACCATATACTGTGTATACGTAGACAAATTTTCTAAACACCTATTTTAACCAGATTGAAACGTTTCTAAATATTTATAGATATAGGTTTTATATAATTCATTATATGGATTATTATGCGAAATACGAGTAAAGAGTTTATTTGAATTTTTCTTGTTGTATAAATCATAATACTTACCGTACTTATTTTTCAATTTTGCGAAAAATAATACTGATTCCCAATTGTTTTATATGAACATAGGTTTGTATATAAACAATTCTGTAACTGATGAGGTTATTGCCTGATATAAAAAAAATTCCAATCCTCATCCAAGAGAGACAGTAGCATTAATATTAATTAATATTAAGACTTCCAAATAGCTTAGGAGGAATATTTTAGAAGAATAGTTGAGGAAGTGTGTCAATGAAGTTGGAATTTAACTGAATGTGCATTTTTCAGTTTATAAAATAAAATATAATGGATACTCTCTTTTGAAGTTAGGTATGATGGATAAGAAGATAAACCTGAGACTCACAATGAGTATCGTGTTGGTATGAAAGTATCATGAACGTTACTCATATATATATATATATATATATATATATATATATATATATATATATAATATAATATGTATATATAACTATATATATATATATATATATATATATATAATAATATAACTATATAATTTATATATATATGTATAATATAATATATATGTATGTAATATATATATATATATGTGTATATATATGTATGTATATATATATATATATATAGTATTATTTGATAATATATATATATATATATATATATATATATATATATATATATATATATATATATATATATATATATATATATATATATAAAATATGAAAAATAACATATATATATTCATGTAATAATAAGAATATGTAATAATAATAACCAATATATATATATAATAATAATGTAATAATATCTATATATATATATATGTAATAATAATTATATAATATATATATATATATATATGTCGAATATAGGAAATGGGCAAACTATCAGTTATCCAAGGCGGCAAATTACCAATGAAAATTTGAAATATGAACTGAAATGGAAGGCCTTTTAAATGTAAATTTTCCCAAAGTTTAAAATAATTTAAATAAGTGTAGGTTATTTAGTTAGGATTATAAAATAGATAACCTTGAAAGGCGGTTCTTTCTACTATTATATATTCATATAAAATATAAAGAAATATTTTATTAAAATTTATTTGGTCTCTTTGAATAGTGTGAGGCAGCCGACGTATTTTTGAAGTCTCTCTCGTAAGTTTTCATTGCCCTGCAGACCATGTCCCGTGGAATTTCGGCGATTTTTTGCGTTAATGCTTGCTTAAGATCTTGCAAATTTCTTTGCCATTGTTGGTGCACCCACATGAAAAATTTACATGGAGTCAAATCCGGCCAACGTGGTAGCCATTCAATATGACCCCGAAAAGAGAGAAGATGATCCGGAAACAAATATCGGAGAATATCGAGTGATCGTGGAGTCGTCGAGGGGTTCGCGATGTGGCAACATCTTGTTGGAACGATACATCTTCAGGAACATGATCGTTATGTAACTCGTTAACTTTTTTGACGGAGGAACCTCTCGAGCATTTCACAATAATGATCTGACGTTACCGTCACCGAAACACTGTGCTCTTCGAAGAAATCAGAGTCCCACACACCGAAATCTCCTAAAGCACACCAGATAGTAACTTTAGGACTGTGGAAAGGTCGCTGGTTGAATTCCCGAGGGTTACTGCCAGACCAGTACCTAAAGTTCTGTTTGCTGACCATCCACGTTAAATAGAAATGAGGCTCATCACTGCAGATAAGAATAGCTGTTGGAAGAACCTTCATGAGAAAATCTCGAAACAGAGTTGCACGAGTTTCAAAGTCTCTCAATCAACTCTTGCACGACCACTAGTTTGTAGGGATGCATGTGGAGTGTTCTGTGTAAAATTCTGCTGACACTACGGTCAGACATGTCTAGGGAAGCCGTGTGTACCGAAACTCTTAGAGCTGACTCATTTTCCGGCCTAGCTGCTGTTCTGGGTACGTCACTACTTAATCTTTTTACAGCCGACCAATGTTCGTCTGAAGTTGGAAACCCAACGACGAATTGTTTTTATAATCGGAACTGGATCATGATGACCGAACGCAAAGTGTATAAGGAAGGGACGCTGTGTCGTTATTTACGGATTCACCAAATTCGAAAAACTCCTCGACAATAAAGCACGATGCTCTCCACTCCAATTCATGGTAAGTAATGATAATTGCATACACCCATGAACCTAACGAGAACAACCTACTGCTGCAACCCTCCAACAGGCCAAGATATACCCCTCCCAACATAGAGGAGGTCTTTATGCCACACCTCATTTTTCAACTCAAACTTCATATTTCCTTATCTATTATAAGGAAAAGAGAGGTGGGGATGGCAGAGTACAAGGGTACCTGGCTAATTATATATATATATATATATATATATATATATATATATATATATATATATATATATATATATATATATATATATATATATATATATATATATACCATATCTATATATATATATGGTAAGTTTTCTTGTTGAGCTTGTAGATAGGATATATCAAAAATATATCCTATATCATGTTTGGATATATCGAGAGAAATAAATATATATATATATATATATATATATATATATATTATATATACTCTTATATATATATATATATATATATATATATATATATATATATATATATATATATATATATATATATAGTAAATCTGTGTCTACCTAACACTTTATCTAACCTAGATTTATTGTCGTTGCCGTAAACCTAACCTAGATTTATCGTCGTTGCTCAAAACGGAAACCTAACCTAGATTTATCGTCGTTGCCCAAAACGGGACTTAACCTAAATTTATTGTGGTAGCAAGAACTAGATAATTTGCATCTAAGTAATATATATATATATATATATATATATATATATATATATATATATGCTATATATATATATATATAACTATATATGACTTTACTACTATATATATATATATACTATATATATATATATACTGTTTAAAAGTAATTAACTCCTAGCCATAGCTTCAAAACGGTCTTCAAATATGTTACTAATACAGTAGAAATTAAATTTTTAACCAATTTTAGTTTTGGAAAC
>JABUQX010033181.1:27500-37500 GCA_015478945.1 Trachelipus rathkii
AGGAAAAAGAAAGATTAAAGTTGCACACGTAAGAGAAAAAAATGAGGTAAATGAAAAGTTTGGAAGGAGGATGAATGGGATATTACAAGGAAATGTGAAGCTTTTATGGAAGCAAGTACAAAATGTTAAGAATAAAAATAATGGTAATCTCAATAGAATAAGGATTAGGGATGGTGATTTCGTAACTGATAAGGTGGATGTGGGAAAGAGTATGGACTGAACATTTCGAAAATCTGCATAACATTGGCAGCAACGAATACGTGATAGTGAATATTTGTGGGTTTGATGGTCCAAGAAGAAATAGGTATTTTAGGAATGAGAAAATTAGTAAGGAGGAGGTAATGGATAGAGTGGGAAAGTTAAATAATTATAAATATGCAAGTATAGATGAAATTACTGGTGAAATGGTCAAAAATAGAGGCGAGATGGTGATTGAATGGATTAGGAAGTTTTATAACAAAGCGATTACGGAGGGTATAGTTCCGAGGGATTGAAGGAGAGTAGTAATAGTACCCTTATATAAAGGGGGATAAGGGGAATTGTAGGAACTATAGGGGAATTAGTTTATTGACTGTTGTAGAGAAGATATATGCTGGCATTTTGGTTGAAAGAGTGCGGCGAATGACTGAGTGACTGATTGGCGAAGAACAAGGCGAATCTAGAAGTGGCAGAGGATGTGTAGATCAAATTTTTACAATTGAAACAAAGATTTGAGAAAATTAGAAGGAGAATAAATTGTATTTAGGTTTTATGACTTGCAACAGCGCGCATACAGCGATAAATATGGGAAGCTCTGTGGTAGTATTAGAAACTATTCGTATTGGTGGTAGGCTCCTGAATGAAATCAAATGTATGTATGACGATAGTCAAGCGTGTGTAAGATTAAGTGGAACTGAAAGTCAATGCTTTAATATTAATAGTCGAGTGAGGCTTTGATGTGTAATGTTTCCTTGGATATTTAATTTGTATATGGATGGGGTTACGAAAGAACTATAGGTAGGGGTGTAGGAAAGTGTAAGAATGATGGAAATGAAAGGAGAGTGTAGGGTGCCATGCTTATGTACGTGGATGATTTGGTTTTGTGTGGCAAATCAGAAGAGAGTTTGAGAGGAGTGGTAGAGGGGTTTGGCAAGGTGTGTAAAAAGAGGGATTTAAAAAACAAATGCAGATAAGAGAAGGTTTAGCCTAGGTAGTGAGTGAGGAGAGTCAGCGGTGTGAAGTCATGTTAGATGGTGATCAACTGGAACAAGTATTTGAGTTTAAATATTTAGGATATATGTTGAATGAAAAGGGAAAGGATGATGCAGATTGCTGTAGGAAAGTTGTAAGTGGTAGGAAGTGGCTGGTGTAATTAAATATTTGGTGGATGTAAAGGAACTAAGTCTTGAATGAGCTAAGGTTTTGTATGAGGGTGTGTTGCTACTTGCATTAATGTATAGTAGTGAAAATATGGTCTTAAATAAGGTATTCAATGTGCTCAAATGGACAATCTTAGGCTCGTGTTAGGTATGAGAAGAATTAATAAAATGAGGAATGTAGCCATTAGGAAGTTGCGTGGTGCAAAGAAAGGCGGAAATGAGAGAATGAACGTGAGTACATTAAGAGAGCTTGGTCATATTGAACGGATGAATGATAGTCGGTAGGTTAGGGGGTGTGTAGGGAGGAGTGGGCTGGGAATCGACAGGCAGTGAGACCAAAGAAAAATTGGATTTGGTTTGTAAAGGTATATCTGAATTAAAGGAAGGTGAATTTCGCAAAAATTGATAAGAAAAATGAATAAGATAAGTGAATGGCTGAATTTTGAGATGGGGTACGGCTGTGGGCCTAGCACAGGGAATGAACCTCACATTGACAAGATGCCACAGTGATGGTACGTCGCAATTACGTGAAACCCTAGGGTGGATTTTCTGACTGCGACGAGTTCTCATTTAAAGGGATGGAGGCTACGGTAGGGCTTTCTTTTCGACTTCCGTCATGTTCTTCTATTATTTGCTGCTTCCAGTGTATGCTGCGCATCTCACCCCCAATCTGGGGAAAGGATTTACATAATATCTCTCTCTCTCTCTCTCTCTCTCTCTCTCTCCTCTTCTCTCATCTCTCCTCTCTCTCATCTCTCTCTCCTCCTTCTCTCTCTCTCTCTCGCTCTCCTCTTCTTCTCTCTCCTCTCTCCTCTCTCTCTCCTACTCTCTCTCTCTCTCTCTCTCCTCTCTCTCTATATATATATAATATAATATATATTTATATATATACTATATATATTATATAGAATAGATAATATAGATATATAATATATATATTATATATATATATATATATATATCCGCGTCATTATTCGCATCTGCTGATATGATACTAACATATGCGGATAGCGGATACCAGGAATCCTCTAACATAAGGATTAGAGTATAAAATCTAAATATATACCAGTTATTAAATTTAAATATTTAATATAAAACAAAAATAAAAATAAAATTAAAATAAAAGAAATATTCTGTAAAAGTAATTAATGTAATAAAATTAAAATTAATAAAGGAGCCTGTATAAAATAATAGAGTATGAAAAAATATAAATTAAAAAAATAATAACAAAATTGAAAACAGACAAAAATAATAATTTAAATTAAATTAAATAGCTAATTTATAAAATAATAAATATAATTGACTTTATTTGCATTTTCTTCATATACTTTACAAGATATATATATATATATATATATATATATATATATAATTAATATATATATATATAATAATATATAAATGATAAAAATTTATTTATATCTATAATAATATAATATATATATATATATATATATATACCTATTATATTATAATATATATATAATATATAATATATTTATAAATATATATATATAATATATATATATATATATATATATATATATATATATATATATATATATACAGTATATATAGATAATGAACTTTTAACTATTTCCATATTAGTGGCAGCTGGGAGATAAGCTTGGAGGAGGGGAGCATAAGAATTAGATCCGCGTTCCTCACCCTGGTGTAGCAGATGAGTAACTGAAGCGTATATTATTATAAATATTCTTGGTTCCTCTATTTCTTAATTTTTTATTTTTATTTTCACTTATCACCACGGCTCACGGGCAGAGCCTTAACCGAGGAGGAAGCATAAGGTAATAATAAAAATTACACATATTTAAACACTTGCTAACCAAACCTAAAAATATTTTTTAGATGAGCACAGGCGAGAGCCTTCAAGTGAGGGAGAATAAATTCGGCAGGAAGCACAGAAGAAGGGAGATAATTCTACAAGACAGGTGATTGAAAAGAAGAAAAACCTCAGCGAACAAGTCTAGTTAATTCCCAATTTTCATAAAATTGATGGACAGACAATACACCCCCTTCTGAGGGAGTTATAAGGGCTGTGTCATAAGAGTTGTCAGTTCCTTCCAGCACATGCCACTGCAGTACCTATAGAAAAACGTCAAAACACTAATAATAAAGAGTAAAGTCAATTAGAAAATAAGGAAAACTTTCCAAGCTTTTGATCTTTGACTCAAGCCTGTAAAAAAGACTGGTGAAACCCGAGTCCCTTTCCTCTAGATATGAGAACAGTACTCTATATATAGGAGGATGAGACTCTTGTATATTTGAAATAACTAAGAAAAGGAAAAAAAATCTCATAATCTAAACAGAAGTCCCAAATTCTTTGAGATCACTCTTGCAAATGTTGCAATATGAGATTCACAAAACATTTTCTTTGTTTTTCTGTAAAGGACGAATATGTTTATATTGTCAACTGGAGCAACAAAGCGATCATCGAATGAAGCAGAAAAGTTAGGTGTCTGAAGAGAGAGAGAGAGAGAGAGGGAGAGAGAGAGAGAGAGAGGAGAGAAGAGAAGAGAAGAGAAGAGAGAGAGAGAGAGAGAGAGAGAGAGAGGGAGAGAGATTTAACGTAGGGATAGATGGAGTGAAGCAATTTAATTCCCTCTAACCAGTCTGTTAAAGTTCCAGAAAATGAGTTTAGGTTACGGTGGGGCTGTTGGTGAGAAGGCATTAAAATTACGAGTTGTAAGGTTGTGCTCAGATTTACAAATAGGAAAGAAGATGAGATATTTATACATTGATTGACCAGTTGTAAAGGTCAAAGGTGTTCTAGAATTGGCTGCGGCAATTTGAAATTGGTGAGATTTCCCTACGCGGTTGATCCAGATCGTCGAGAATGCTGAATTAACTGCCTTCTCCAGTTTTAGATCAGTCTGACAGAACCCCAACCACTCTTCGTTGTGTACATTGTAATCTCCTAAATGGGACACCTCTTCATAATAGTAACGATGATTAATTGATATATAATATATTATTTACTCAAATGCTTTTAGTAACTTAAAATATCAGTTAACTGTGGCTAAATTCTTTATACACAAAACCATACGCTATCCGCATGCGAAATGCACTATTATTAAAAATAAATAGCTGCATCCGAAAATAGTGAAAATCGAAATTTGGTCTACCCTTAATGTTCACCCAAATTTTATTCAACATATTCCATATATTTGAATTCACTGAAAACAATTTATACAAAAGGCAAAGTAAACACTAAAATATCTCTATTACAGTCAGTGAGCATTTTCTCATATAATTTAACAATAAAATAAAAATTAAATAAAAACCAGAAATAAAAAAAAAAATTCAACATATGAAAAATAGATACGAGAAAATCTCGTGGAATGTTTAAATTTTCATAAAAAGTTAAAAAAATAAATGATATTCCGGAACGCTGCACAAATATTACTGTCGTAAATTGAATATATTATTGCAGAAGATTACATTTTCACCTTTACGTTTCCATTCATTTTATGCATTAACTGTGATTCCGCGTACTATATATTATATATATAGTATATAATACTATAATATATAATATATACATATATATAATAATATATTTATATATAATATATATTATATAATATAATATATTATAATAATATATAATATATAAATATATATAATATATATGATTATATATATATATATTATATAGATATATATATATATATATATATATATAAAAAATAAATATATTAAATATACTAATACAATATATCTATTGATATATATATATATAATATATATATATAGATATATATATATTATATATATATTATATAGTATAATATTATATACTATTTTTATGTAATATTTTATATATATAATATATATATATATATATATATATATATATATAATATATATATATTATATTATATATATATATATACCAACACAAAAGATTTGCATTCATGTTTTATATACATATATAATAAGATGTCATATATATTATTATAACAGATGGGTCACCAACATTTAACCCTCACAAAAACCGGCCATTCACTAATATATGCACCTTTCTTCTCACCTCTGCCAAACTCACATTCTTTCTCCAGCATTCCTTTACTGACTCAATCCACTTTTTTCGGTCTCCCAGCTGGTCAGTTTCCACATGACCAAATTATCTCAACGTACATTCATTTATCTCTCATTTACCTTTCTTCACACCACACAACATCCTCCTAATCGTTCATTCCTCATTTTATCAATTCTTCTCACACCAACACACCCATAAATGTTTCCTTCCTGAAGCCCATTGTACTTTAGAATCTATACTCTTATTCCAGACCATAGTCTTACTTACAATACATAAACACAGGTAACACCATACCCTCATGTAAAAGCCCAGCGCACTCAAAACTTAGTCCCTTTACATCCACCTATGGTTTAATTGCACCAGGCACCTTCCTGCCATTCACAACATTCCTACTACGAGTCTGCATCATCAGTTCCCTTTCATCCAACATATATCTAAATATTTAAACTCAGACGCTTTTTCCAGCTGCTCACCCATCTAACATAACTTCACACCGAGGACTTCCTCACTCACAACCAAACCTTACTCTTATCTACGTTTACTTTCAAACCACTCCTTTTACACACCCTGCCACACACACACACACACCTACACACACACCTACTTGCACACACACACACACACACACACACACACACACACATATATATATTATATATATATAATATATATAGATAATATATATAATATATTATATATAAATATATATAATATATATAATATATATATATAATGTATATAGTATAATATATATATATATAATATATAATAATATATATATATTAGTTATAATAAACTATATATAATATATATAGATATAATTAATATTATAGATAATATATATATAATTTATAAATATAAAAATATATATGTGTGTGTGTATATATACAGTATATAATATAAATATATATAAGTATATATATATATAATATATATATATTATAAATATATATATAGTATTAGATATATATATATATATATATATATATATATTGTTTTTTTTTTTTTTACAGTTTATCACCACGCTCACGGGCAAAGCCCTATTCAGAGAGGGGGTGTCACTCAAAAAAATTTCAACTAACGCAAATACCATTATATATATATATATATATATAATATATATATATATATAATTATATATATATATAATATATATATATATATATATATATATATATATATATAATATATAATATATATATATATGAATGGATTTAATTTTTTGGGTTAGCCCCCGCTCCCCTCTTACAAGAAGCGGGTGATTCGGAGATATTGTGACACTACAGCAGGCCGAGCACAGAAACCCTTCAAAACGAGAATATCGAAGTTATGTCTGATGTTCGTTAGGTCCTAGCAGTTTAGTAAGAGATGTCTAGTGTCGTCATCTGTCAGGGAGAGGTATCTTTGATAGTGTGGGAGGGAGCCTTGTAGAATCTAAATTTATGTTCCTAAAGGGATGGATGGCACCCTGAGTGGAGAAGGTAGAGCATCACCCTGGGTTCACGGTCCATGGTTTGGGGTTCAGTAAAAGATATTTTGGGTTGAACGCATCTGGAATATGGTGTTGTTTAGATATTCGAAGGTAGCTTTTTGTGTTAATTGAATGTAAAGGTGTTTATTATTGTGAGTTTTTGGGGTGGGTGGGAGTGTGGTGTAAATGTTTGAATAGTACGTGGCAGGTGTAACTTTTTTTCCTTCTTACCTCTTGGGGTTGTCGAAATGTTTGGTGTAAAGGGAGGTCTGTTGAAAGTGATTTTCTGTAAAACTGGCAGCCTCTCATGTCAAGATAGGCATAATATTTGTTTCGGCTTGTAAATGGTGGATGGTTGTGGATAGGAGGCATCCTGTTATTATTATTATTATATGAGCTTTGTTTTGAAAGACCTCCACATTTTGAATGTTGGGTTGTGATATCGTGGGAGTCCAAGTGGGAAACGCATAATTTACGACTGGGCAGATGTATTGTTTGTATACTACTGAAAGGAACTCTTTGTGTTAGCCAAAAGTTGTTCTGGTTAATTTTTTCATCGCATCCAATTTATGTGTGACTCTAGAGGTAACATTATGTGGAGGTGAATGTCATGCATGGATCGAAAATTAAGCCAAGGATGATGGGTTGTTTATTGAAGGTGTGTCTGTTGTCTGAAAGGAAAACTGCTGAATGAGTGTTAGACTCTCATTTGTTAGGTGTGAATAATGTGATAGAGGATTTTTTGGGAGAGGCTGTCATTGTGTTTGTTTACAGCCATTGCTCCAATTGGTTTATATATTGCTGTAGTTCTTGTCTTGCTGTCTTTATAGATGGACTTTGGGATGTAATTGCTGCATAACAATTGATTTTTATTAAGGGGATATGGGATATAATAGATCGTGCCTAAATAGATTAACTGATTCAATATTAATAATTCTAAATTCTTATATATTCACCCTAATAACTCAATCTCGAAATAATTTTCTTTTGGGTGACATGATTTTTATTCCAAAATTCTTCCGAATTTTGTTGACGATCTTGAAATACTTGACCTGAATAAAGTGCACTTCTGAAATTCTGCAACCCATGAAGTTTGGAGTTCCCCAAGAGTAACTATATGTCCCCGCGATTCAACTTCATTCTCCACTACAACCCTTGACTGTAAGGTATTGACGGCAGAAGGATTTGGAATCACTGATCTTGAAAGATTTTCTGTTCACTTTCACTAAATCTGTTATTTCAACAATATTTTCTGTGTTTCGGTCTTTTAATATAGTAAAATATATTTCTTCTGTAGGTTTGTAGACTTCTTTATTACCAATCCTTAAATCTTCCTTCTTCATCGTAGTTTTCTGTTTTTTTGTTTACTTTATTTTTATTGTTGTTGCTTCCCTCTGTAACAAAATTAGAACAAATTTTTATTTCATTATCAAAAGATTTTCCAATATAAATTTTTGAGGAAGCAACTCACAATTTTTTAACTAGTTTTCAATTCTACCCATAAGCATGATTCCTATAGAAGTTTCTAAATAACATTTTTTTTTTTTTTTTTTTTTATTTTACAGTTGTCACACCACTCACGGGCGAAAGCCCCTATTCCAGGAGGGGGGTGTTGCACGCCCCCCGAAGTCAAACTAACGCAAATACGCATAATGAGCACAGACGCAGCTTTGAATGTGCGGCGGAGATTAATTCAGCAGGCTAAAGTGAGGGAGAATAAATTTAGCAGAATTCCACAGAACAGAAGTGGCTGAAAGAAGGAAGCACCGCAGCGCACTAGCCTTGAGTTGCCAATATCCACACAAAACTCATGCGCAGACACAGCACCCCTTGTGCTACGAGGACGTTTTCACATGAGGGTGTATAAGTTCCAAATTCTACAAAACTTTCAAGAATATAATAAACGGAATCTGCTCATAAAATTAAGGGCAGGTTCCAATATTGGAGCCAGGGGAACCTTATTTTAGCCTCCACCTAAAAATGGACATAAAATTCTTAATTTTCTGACAATTTTGATTGGAAGAAAAGCAAACTAACGTTTTCTGACCTCTAAAACGTCGCTTTCGGGTGTTTTTCTCTCTGTAGTAATTTTTTCAGTATTTTTATTTTTTCCAAACCTATGTTTTTGACATTTTTCTCTTCAACTTCTACAAATTTTTTCGGGATGACTTCAAACTTGACCAGAGAAGTCACGAAATAGTTTCTTGAATTTTTGAAATTTATGGTCAACAATGTCGAAATTCAAAACCCACTTTTATTGGTTTTTAAAATGAAAAATCTAGATAAATTTTTTTCTGCTCGTGTATTTAGTAGGAAATTTTCAGAACATATGTAGTCGAAGGATTTTCACATTTGGTATTTATATAATTACTTTGTACATGTAGCAATTTTGGATTTGTTCTTGAAACGAATTTTCAAATAAAAAAAAGAAAAATTTTGGAAATTTAAAAAAAAATTTTTTTTTGAGTATACCAAAAAATTATCTAAGTAAAAAAGATGTATTTCTTCCCGACTATATAAGTCCTGAAAATTTGATGTTGATCGGATGAGTAGCAAAACAAAATATTATTTCACTTTTTCAAAAAAATATTTTTGTGGAAAAAGTGAAATATTGATATATTTATAACTAAAAATATATTTAACTAACTGTCTTTTCACATTCAATATATCTTTTCACATTTATAACTAAGCATATATATATATTATATATATATTATATCTTTTTATATTATATATATAATATATATATAAAAAATTATAAATATTATATATATATATATATATATTATAATATATATATATATATATATATAACTTTTTACATTCAAATACCATTACGTCGAACTCTCATTAATTTTAGTGATATCTGGGAACCCCACGACTTGTCCGTTTTGGTGCTAGTTCTCTCCATCCACCTCTTCTCCGTTTAAGTTTCTCCCTTCAACAGTTTTTCATGCTGTATTTAATTTCTTTCTCATTAATGTAACAGTCTGCACTCACCTCAGAGATTTGTGTTGGCATTATGGACTTATCTTGATTTTTCCTTTATTTTTATTTTACCAATTCTGCTTCCTTCTTGTAAAAGACTCTGCTATGAGTGGTGGTGTAATA
>JABUQX010033181.1:40000-48597 GCA_015478945.1 Trachelipus rathkii
TTGAGTTAAAACAGATTATTATAATGTTTATATACATAACTATAATAATTATATTATTAATAATTATTAAATCAATATATTTATAATATATATAATATATATAAATATATAAGTATAATTTATAATATTCAATATATATATATAAATTAATTATATATATATATATTAATATAATATTATATATATGAGGGATGGGACCGTATCCGATAAGATAGTGATATAGATACCGGTAATAGCCGGATACTACGGAATCCGGCTGGAATGTAAACCGAAATACCGGATAATCCTGGCCGGAATTCGGTCGCTTATCGGATATCCGGCTCAGTCTGTATAATTATATATACCCGTATAAATAAAGATATGCACAGACTCCAATATTATTTTCCTGAAAAATGTTATTAAGTCAAAAATCAAATATATCGATATGGATAATATATTAATTAAATATAATATATATTATTATATATAATAATAATATTAAATATTAAAATGATAATAATAATATAATATAATATGTATATCGTAATATTAATTATAAGTAATATATAGACCTTATATATATATTTTATACGTATAGGATATATTGATTTTGCGTACTTAGATTTTTTTTTTTCAGAAAAAAATGAGCTTGTTTTTTTCCTTTCCCAATTTAAACCCCCGGTATGTAAATATGTTATATATTTATATAAATATTATAATATATTTATATATATATATTATAAATAACAATATATATTATATATATATAAAAAATTAATATATACATATTTTTACATATATAGCCATATTCTAGCGAAGTATGTGACTATTACTTATATATAGATATTATTATATAACAATTAATAATATAACCTTGTGCTAATCAATTAATTATATAAATAATCTTAAATATTATATTATTAGTATATTATTATTATATTACATATAGTATATTATATAATATATTATATATACTATATATAAATTATAGTTATATTAAATTAAATCTATATAAATATATATATAACATTATTATATGTATATATATTAATATATATATTACCATAACTAAGTGAAAAACTTAAAAAGAGGATTGTTCTCATTGACGAGTTTTTGATGAATATGATTAACCAACACGTGAAATAAACCATTTGCATATCTGAAGTGTATCATCGCGTATTACTGGGGCTGTCTTAGTGTTCGTTACTGATTATAGAGAAATTGGGTGTAAGTAGAGAGAGCAGTGTTAAATATATAAAGAGTATGGTTATCGATTATATATTTAATATTCACCTTAAAGTAAGATATGAGTGGTAATATAGTTTAACGTTGGTGTCTGCGCTATTATAATATATTAATATTATATTAATAATAACGTATATAATTAATACACGAAAACTAGTTCATACTAAATTAACTAATTATAGGTGAAAATGATTGCGTGATGATAGGTGAGAATGATATATTTTATTGTATTATTGCGATTCTCATGTGAAATGCACAAAATAAAAAATAGGTGGAGTCTCTTCACTCTCGCATTTCTTTGGATAGTGGACTGGTTCTTCGTTTCCACGCATATTACCCCGATAAACCGCCAGTGCCAATTTTGGCCCATTGAATTATTATTAAAATATCAGTGTTGATGTGTTGAATAGTAAGTCCGGTGAAAGGTGTATGAGTCGTATCGGAATAACCGAGAAGCTATTTTAGGCATCGGCTGCTTCCGAATGTTCGCGCCTCGCTGTCGAGACAATTAGTTAATATTGACAGGAATAACCTGTGACAGGTGTAAAATAATGCTCTAGGAAGTTGTGTTATCGAAGGTAGTGTCCGATAAACAGAACGCCACCAATTTAATCACCCTATGAAGTCTTGTCGGGATCACGAAACTTAAGGTGCCCAAAGGAAAAGGTCGCGGGGCTGAGAGTCATAGTGTCTCAAGTCGTTATTCTACTTTTAGTATCGTATTACACAGCTTTGCAGAATTGTTTACCTAGAAGAGCGCCTCCCATCCACGCGGAAATACATGCCTCGAGCAGCCCGTTCTTGTGAGCGCGTCAAAGGTTTTCGAGTTGGCTGCTTGCCACAATAAAGGAAGATAGTTTATAGTAAGCTTATGGTTGAATTCCCTTACGGAATGCGTAGTCGAGTTCAGTGTCGGCAGAGGCCGCTAAAGTATTCATTTCCGGGCAGCCAGTTAAATGTGAGTCCAATATAGAACCCTAGTCCTTGACAATGATTAAATATGTTGTATGAGAGAATAAACCCCAACAGAAAAGTAAGTTCCCCTAAAGTTTATAGAGAGTTCTTTCACAAAGTTTCTAAAATGTCGAGGTAATATCCGATGATGTGTGATTATATATAGTGATAAACTAGCAGCACCTTCAATGACCAGGCCATAGAGTCTTCTGCAAAAACATAAATGATATCCACATTGAATTCTTCCTGGCACTATCCAGTCTTAGCCATCAGATCAACAAGTTCTCTCAGAAAATTATATTTGTAATAAGGATTTTATTTATATAATAAGTGTAATGAATAATATAAAATTTAACATGTAGTCAGCACGTAATAGTACATAGTGGCATTAATAGTGCTGGGACATAATATCCCAATCATGTATAGTATATATTCACTGTGTTGTGTGTCTTAAAGGGTATATCAACTCAGGCAGCCTTCAAACAGAGACGTCTGAGGAAATGAGAGAGTAAATGCTGGTTTTCCCTGAGGTCGGCTTATGTTTTAATTATTGGGATTGTATTGTCTTAAACCGCCCACGTTAGGGGTGGTACTTTTGAGGAAATAATAGATCGATTAATGACTACTAAATGGTCACTCTCAAGATAATCCACTATATTTAGATTGTTTTCTTTGTTTATTATAACAAAGCACTCAAACCACACGTTGAAACTGAGTATGAATGAGGTAACTTATACCTAAGCTCGAAGCTATCGACTTTTAGTTGCACACAAAATGTAAGTATTTTAGAGTTCTTCAAAGAAGATTACCTCGAATTGAAATATCATGCCTAAATTATACTAGGAGTCCATAATTAGTTATACAATTGAAAATACTGAGGTGTTAGTTATGTTGTAACTCGTAATTTTGCCCAATATATCTGGTAGAAATTCTTTGTTATGTACACTAGAAACATGGACTATACCTAAAGCTCACTACGCTTTATGCTACACCAATGGAATGTAAAAGGATTTATAGTATAGCATGATTCACGTTTTAAATAAGTAACTCAAATGCAAACACCTGCCGACTAAATTACGCATTATGACGTCAAAATTATTACATGAAAGTGATTTAGTATTAATTGCTAATTTTTTCAACTTAGATTTCTTTGTTATAAAAACCAAAAAAAAATCTTGGTTCCATAAGATATTTTGTTATAACATTTAAACCATATACCTAAGCTCGACTACGCTTTATTGCTACACACAACTTCTCAAGATTTAAGAATTTAGAGTTCTTACAGAAGATACCTTCAAATAACCTGCCTAGAATTACCTAGCGAGATCCAAAAATTGATTACCCAATGCTGAGAATACTGCACAGTGTCTCCGACCTCCATTGATATGGTAATTTTTTTATATACTTCTCACACGTTATACTGTGGTGTCATAGACACCTAAAATCGCGAACAATATGCTGAATGACTGCGAGCTACCGCTTCTATTGCTACACCAGAAATGTAAGTATTTTAGAGTTCTTCAAAGAAGATACCTCAAAACCTGCCTAAATTACCTAGTGGTCCAAATTATTACATGAATGATTTAGTATGAATGCTATTTTTTCAACTTTAATTTCTTTGTTATAACACTTAAAACGATATATACCTAAGCTCGTGACTACGCTTTATTTTTTTTCACTACCACAAGAATTAAGTATTTTCAAGTCTTCAAAGAAGGCATACCTCAAACACCTGCCTAAATTACCTAGGAGTCCAAATTATTACATGAAAAAGATTTATTATGAATGCTAAAATTTTTTCAACTTAGGATTTCTTTGTTATAACACTTAAAACATATACTAAGCTCGACTACGCTTTATTGCTACACCGAAATGTAAGTATTTCTTAGGAGTTCTTCAAAGAACATACCTCAAACACCTGCACTAAATTAACTAGGAGTCAAATTAACCATGAAAGTGATCTTAGGATGAATGCTAATTTTGTTCTAAACTTAGGAGTATTTCTTGTTTATAAGACCTAAAAACGAATATACTTAAGCTCGACTACGCTTTATGCTACACCAAAAATGTAAGTATTTTAGAGTCTATCAAAGAAGATACCTCAAATACCTGCCCTAATTACCTAGGTTTCCAAATTATTACATGAAAAGTGACACTTTAGTATGATGCCTTAATTTGTTCACTTAGATTTCATTTATATAACACTTTAAACGATATACCTAGATAGCGTCGATATCTACGCTTTCATGCTTACACCAGAGTAAGGTTTATCTTTAGAGTTCTTCAAGAAGATACCTCAACCTCAAAAACCCGCCTAAATTACATAGGAGCCAATATTATTATCTGAATGTTTTAGTATGAATGCTAAATTTTTTCAACTTTAGATTTTCTTTGTTATAAACACTTAAAACGATATATACCTAACTCGACTACGCTTATTGCTACACAAAATCTAAGTATTTTAGAGTTCTTAAAGAAGATACCTCGATCCAACCTGCCTTAACAGGATATACATAGGAGTCAAATATTATCACATAAAGTTGACTTCTAGTATGAATTGCCATTTTCAACTTTAGATTTCTTTGTTATAACACTTAAAAACGATATACCTAAGGCTCGACTACGCTTTTTGCTACACCAGAATGTAAGTATTTTTAGAGTTCTTCAAGAAGATACCTCAAACACCTGCCGCAAGAAATTACCTAGGAGTCCAAAATTATTTACATGAAAAAGACCTTAGTATGAAATAGTCTAATTTTCAAACTTTAATTCTTTTATAACAAACTTAAAACGAGTTATTACCTAAGTCCTCGACTTACTTATTCTACACCAGAATGTAAGTATTTTCAAGTTCTTCAAATGAAGATACTACTTCACACACACCCTGCGCTAAAATTATCTCTAAAATGTCCCAAACTAAAATGTACATAGAAATTGCATTTAGTATAATGCTAATTTTTTCCAACTTTAGATTTCTTGTTATAACACTTAAAACGACGATATACTCAAGCTCGACTACGCTTTATTGCTACCAGAATGTAAGTATGTTTTTCAAAGAAAAAACCTCAAACACCTGCCTAAATTACCTGGAGTCCAAAATTATTACATGAAATATTTTTAGTATGAATGCCTAACTTTTTCAACTTTGATTTCTTGTTGAATCATAACACTTATAAACGATTTTAAGTGATACCTAAGCCGACTACGCTTTATTGCTCACCAGAAATGTAAAGTACTTTTAGAGTTCTTCAAAGAAGATACCTCAAACACCGCCTAAATTTACCTAGGAGTCCAAATTATTACATGAAAAGATTTAGGATGAATGCTAATTTTTGCAACTTATAATTTCTTTGTACTATAACACTTAAAACGATATACCTAAGCTCCGCTACGCAGAATTTAAGTATTTTAAAGTTCTTCAAAAAAATACCTCAAACACCTGCCTAAATTACCTAGGAGTCAAAATTATTACATAAAAGTGAATTAGTATGATAATTTTTGAACTTTAGATTTCTTTGTTTGTTATAACACTTAAAACGAATATAAAACCTAAGCTCGAGAGACTTGTGATGCCTACACCAAATGTATTTATTTTAGTCTTCAAAAGATACCTCAAACACCTGCCTAATATTCCTAGGAGTCCCAAAATTACACTGATAAGCGTGATTTTGTAATGAATGCTATTTTTTAAACTTTAGATTCTTTTTTACATTTAAAACGATTATACCTTATAGCCTCTCCTCGAGTACGCTTTATTCTACACCAGAATGTAAGTATTTAATAAGTTCTTCAAAGAAGATCCTTAAGCACCTGCACCCTAAATTAACTCGCTAGGAGTCCAAAATATTTACGTGAAAGTGATTTAGTATGAATGCAATTTTTCAACTTTAGATTCTTTGTCATAACACTTTAAAACGATTATAACATAAGCATCGGACGTACGACTTATTGCCCTACAGCGCGAGAATGTAAGTATTTTAGAGTTCTTCAAAGAAGATACCTCAAACACCTGCCTAAGATACCTAGGAGTCCAAATTTATTACATGAAAGATTTAGTATGAATGTAATTTTTTCAACTAATAATTAGATTTCTTGTGTTCTATAACGACTTAAATACGATCTTATACCTAAGCTCGACAACGCTTATTGCTACACCAAATGTAAGTATTTTAGAGTGCTTATCAAAGAAGATATACCTCAATACACCTGCTAGAACGTCCTAGCTTAATTTACCTAGAGTGAGTGCCATAATTAATTTACTATGAAATATTAGTATGAATGCTTAATTTTTCACTTTAGATTTTTTTTTATATACACTTTAAGAGAAATCGATAACCTTATCAGCGTGCGAGAACTCTACGCTTATTAGCACCGCGACCAAAATGGAATATTTAGAGTTCTTCAAAGAAATACCTTAAATACCTGCCTAAATTACCTAGGAGTCCCAAAATTATTACATAAAGTATTTAGTATGAAACTTACTTTTTTTCAACTTTAAATTCTTTTTATAACACTTTAAAACGATAACCTAAGCTCGACTACGCTTTTATTGCTACACCAAATGTAAGTATTTTAGAGTGTGCAAAAGAAATACCTCAAAAACCTGCTTAAATTACATAGGAGTCCAAATATTACATGAAAAAGATTAGTATAAATGCTAATTTTCAACTTTAGATTTCTTTTTGTATGAAAAACCCAACCCTTTTTTAAAAAAAACCACCCCGAAAAAATTAATTTAAAAACCTAGCCGGACTACGCTTTATTGCTCACCAGAATGTAAGTATTTAGAGTTCTTCAAGAAGATACCTCAAATACCTGCTAAATTAACTAGGAGTCAAAATAGTTACATGAAAAGTTGATTAGTATGAAGCTATTTTTTGCAACGTTTTAGATTACTTTTTGTGTAATACACTCTAACAACACGATATACCTAGCTCGACTACGCTTTATGCTACACCAGAATGTAATTTTAGGATTCTTCAAAGAAGATACCTCAAAACACCGACCTGCCTAAATTACCTAGAGTTCCTAAATTATTACAGTAAAATAGTGGTTTAGTAATGATATGCTATATTTTTCATCTTTAGATTCTTTTGTTAAAACACCCAAAACGAGTATACCTAAGCTCGAGCTACGCATTATGCTACACCAGAATAAAGTATGTTGAGAGTTTTTTCCACACAAAAAATACCTCAAACACCTGCCTAATATTCAACTAAGAGTCCAAATTATTACCATTGAACGTGATTTAAATCATGGACATGCTAATTTTTCAACTATTTAGATTCTTTTATAACACTAAACGATACTAACCTAAAGCTCGACTACGCTTTATTGCAACCAAATGTAAGTATTTTAGAGTTCTTCAAAGAAGATACCTCAAAACACCCTGCCTAAATTACATAGGAGTCCCAAATTATCTACATGAAAAGTGATTAGCTCATATGCTAAGTGTGTTTCAACTTAGATTTCCTTATGTCTTAACACTTTAAAACGATTATAGCTTGTGTTTAAACTTATGGAAGCGCATGATGAGGCTCGGCATGGTATCGTTCGATGTAAGCTTGATCTACGCTTTATTGTACACCAGATGTACAGATTATAGATTTCTTAAAGAGATACCTTAAACAACCTTACATCTTAAGATTACCTAAGTGAGTGCCAAATATTACATGTCGAAGTGATTTAGTATGAATGCTAATTATTTTTTCAACTTCTAGTTGCAGTTCATGCTTTGTGCTCTTTTAACACCTGAAAAACGAGATAAATACTAGTCTTCGACCTACGCTTTATTGCTACACCGGAATATAAGTATTTTAGAGTTCTTCAAGAAGATACCTCAAAACCCCTGCCTAAATTACCTAGGAGTCCAAATTTATACATGAAAAAGATATTGATTTTTCGCAATTCTCTAACCGTGAAGTGATTTTCAATATAACACTAAAAACGATTACAACATACCCTAAGCTCGCACTACGCTCTCTATTGCTACACCAAAATGTAAGTATTGTAACTATTTTAGAGTTCTTCAAAAAGAAAATACCTCAAAACACCTGCCTTAAATTACCTAGAGTTCCAATTGATTCATGAAATATTTAGTTAATGACTGGCTACATTCTTTTTTTCAATCTTGTAGTACTTTCTTTCGTTTGCGTATAACACTTAAACCGACTTTACCTAACGCTCGACTACGCTTTATTGTGCTACACCAAATTGTAAGTATTTTAGAGTTCTTCAAAGGAAATACCTCAAATACCTGCCTAAATTACGTAGGAGTCCAAATTATTACATTGAAAGTGAATTTAGTATGAAGCTAAATTTTTTGATACTTTAGATTAATCTTTGTTATGACACTGGTAAAACCATATACCTAATGCTCGACTACCTTTATTGCTACACCAGAATGTATATATTTTAGA
>JABUQX010033182.1:17500-33957 GCA_015478945.1 Trachelipus rathkii
TTTCTCTTGTCACACAATTTCTAATGTTAATGTACAATTTATGACTGATGAAGTTTGTATTATTTACTCAAGAAAGAAATAGAGCTTTCTTTATATTGGCATCATCATCTCACATGACATGGTACAGTGAACGTCATCTGGAGATGGGTTCCATTTCGTCAACATTCTATTAAATACGCAACTGAGATATTCACATGTGTGACATTCAGAGAATGATTCATCGCACAGTACAAAATTTTGGCTTTTGAAATCCTTGTCTACGGCATGTCTAGTTAGAGACAACAAAGAAACTCCTGATTGAGTATCTGACCATTCGTTGGTGGAGAAAGCTAACTTAGATGATTGCTTGATAGAGGTTATTAAAACTGAAACTTCAGTTTTAACGCAGACATACATTTTCTTACAAATAATATCTCTGAAATATTTCCTTTGACGTAGTCGGTTTAAATACATCGCTTCTTTCATTACCGTAGATACAAAGCCAAGATCTTCAACGTTGGAAAACGGAAAATAAGCCATTACTGAAATTTCTGAAATTTTACTATTCATCCTTTGTGTGTGTTTTGTGTGTGTGTGTGTGTTGTTGTGTGTGTGTCGTGTGTGTGTGGTGTGTGTGAGTGCGTGTGTTTGTGTGTGTGTGTGTGTGTGTGTGTGTGTAGGTGTATGTGTAGGTGTTGTGTGTGCGTTTTTTGTATAGTATCTTATATCGTCTCATATCTTGTATATTCTTTACAATTTTCAAGAGTGATCTGTCTCATGCTTTAAGTTGTATTGCAGATCCTTCCCCTTTTACTAGTTTTGTATGTTCTGCTCAAATGGTTTCTAAACCCAGATTTCGCACTTATTTTCCGAGAATAATTACGATTGCAACGTGTACACTTTGAGATGTCATTAGGTACAATATTAAAGCAATCTCAAACCACATTGGATGATGGTTCCATTACGTAATTGCATCAACAGTTAATTTCGAGCGTATATACCCACATGTTCAAATCTTTCAATATCATTAACCTTCGAGTGAAACTCAAATTACTGCAAAGACCTGGAGTTGATATTTTTCAATTTATATCTGTCAAATTATGATAAAAATAGCTAAATTTTTTAGCAAGTTTAATCTGACCGATTTACGAGCATATTCGCATTAGCGTCCGTCTGTGTATGATTGCGAATCCGAGTAATTAATTTTTAATATTCCCGAGTGAGTGTCAATATGGATAATATTCTTTAATATTCGAGAATGCAAATATTGGGAAACATGTGATTACAAATATTGGGTTTCACCTGTAATATACATATACATACACACACACACACACACACACACACACACATATATATATATATATATATAAATTAAATATATATATATATATTATTAATTTACATTTATTTATATATTAAATATATGTTATCAAATACATATATATATATTATATATATCATATATATTATATATAATATATATATATATCTATAAAACATATATTGAATTGTAATTATTATATTTTAATTATATATATAATATATATATATATATATATATATATATATATATATATATATATATATATATATATATATATATATATATATATATACGTATATATATATATATATATATATATATATATATATATATATATATAATATATATATATATATATATATATATATATATATATATATTTATATATAATATATATATATATATATATATATATATATATTATATATTATATATTATATATAATATATATATATATATATATATATATATATATATATATATATATATATATATATAATATATAATATATAATATATATATATATATATATATATATATATATATATATATATTATATATATATATATATATAATATAATAATATATATATATATATATATAGTTATATATATATATAATATATATAATATATAATATATACTATATATATATAATATATATATTATATATTATATATATATACGTTATATATATATAATGTATAAATTATATATATATATATATATATATAATTATATATATAATATATATATTATATATATATATATATATATATAATATATATATATATATATATATCATATATATTAATATATATATATATATATATATATATATATATATATATATATATTATATAATATATATATATATATATATATATATATATATATATATATATATATATAATATATATATATATATATTATATATATATATATATATATATATATGCCAACCCACGGCCATTTTTAGCGACCGGCCCCGGCCCCGGCCAAAATCAGGAAAAACCGGGGTTTTCTACCGGGGTTAACTGTAAATTTACACTAAATAATAGAGGGTTAAAACAAACAACAAAATAAAAAAATATATTTTAATTCCATTACTCCTTTGTTTTAAATTGATGCAAAATATATAAACATACCTAAATATAATCAATTTTTTTTTGGTATTTACTATGATTTCAAATTAAAATTGAGGCCAAATTATAATTTTTCCGAGTTTTTAGCATAAAAATATTCGAAATTTGATATATCACACGAATTCGAAAAGAAATAAATATAATTGTTAAAATATTAATGTATTTAATTTATTTAAAAGTAATATCTTCAAGAAAAAAAAATATTTTCCGAAATCTCTTTTCAAAATTATTTATTTAATTGAATATATATATATATATATATATAATATATATATATATATATATATATATATATAATATATATATATATATATATATATATATATATATATATATATATATATATATATATATATATATATATATATATATATTTTTTTTATAGAGATATATTTATTTTTTTTTATTTTTTTATATTTTATATATATAAATAATTTTTATTATTTATATCTATTTTAAATATTATATATTTAATAGATTTAATATATATATATATATATATATATATACTTTAGAGAGGAAGCCCTTGGATTCTTTTTTAGTGTTATGCTTTACTGTCACTTCATTTTATTACTAAATGTACACAAATTAAAAACATTGTTAAAGACACTTTTTTTTAATGAAATAAATTTTAAAAAGGAAAGCTAATTTTCGTCCCGACACGCTGAGAACCTCTTCAGGCTAAGGGACTGGATTTCTTTCTTGATCTTCATCAGTTCAAGTGTGTTTCAGTTGGTCTGCTATTTTCTTCATGGTGTTGTTGAAATATTTTGATGTTTTCAGATATTCATTTTGTATAAAATCTATCTTAACTTCACCGGGATACTTATTGTAGTTGTTACTATTATAAATGCAAAAGGATTCCATGATTTTGCGATGGTTCGTGTGATTGATATTTCTGATCATCTTTATATTGTTGATATTGATAGAGTGGCCTGTGTTAGCCTATGACTTGTTAAAGCTGAATTTATGCTGTCCTTGTGCAGGTCATCTGTATGTTGATTTTTTCTTCTTTTCAAATCTATGGTTCCACCTATATATGTTTTATTGCAAGTATTGCAGGGGGTGTGATATATACAGCTTTGGGGGAGATTTTCTTTTCGTTTTGGGGGTTTGAGAATGTTTTTTTAAGGTGATGTTATTTGATGGAATGAGGGTAATATTTTTTGGTAATATTTGTTTTAACGAATATAATGGTAATTGAGGAATTGGTAAAAAAGGAGGTGTTGCTATTTTTCGGGGGAAAGGTGCTATAGTACTTCTTTTTTGCTTTGTTAAATGCTTTTGTGATGAAAAACTCAGGATAGTAAAGTGATTTGAAAGTATTGTGATGTATTTAGTTTCTTGTGCTAGAAGAGGGGGAGAGCATATACGAAAGGCACGGAGAAATAGAGATGACAGAACAGCTAATTTTGTGTTTGGGGGAATGATTAGATAGCCAATGTATATAGTTTGTTGCGAATGTTGGTTTTCTATATATAGGTAAATTGCAAGTGATTGTTATTCCATGTGATTAAGGTATCGAGGAAGGGGATAGAGTTGTTGGAAGGCATTTCTATCGTATACTGAACTGAAGGATGAATAGAGTTAATATAGTTTAGGACATCATTAGGGTTGGTGTTGTGAGGGAGGGAGACAAAAATGTCATCTACATATCTAATCCATAAACTATTGTTTAAAAAAGGGTGGGGTAAAATATGATAAAATTCTGTTAGTTCCATATATATGTTACTGAGTATGGGAGACAGTGGGGATCCCATACTCAGGCCGAAAGTTTGTTTGTAATATTTGCCATTAAAATGAAAGAAGTTATGTTGTAATGAGAGATTAATGAGCTGTTTTAATATATGAAACGGGAAGGCCAATCTCTCATTACAACATAACTTCTTTTTTAGTGCTATTTATTTATTTTAAATTTACATTTGTGTTCATTTATTGTATTAGTTTTTTATATTAGTTCATTATATTTATATTTTGTGTTATAAAATTATATTATTTTATTTTAATTGCAGTGCTGATGATGGGTAACGTTTATATACCCGAAACGTCCATTTAATAAATGTTGCCAAAATTATGCTTCATCTTCCTATATATCTATATAATATATATATATATATATATATATATATATATATATATATATGTATTATAAAATATATATATATATATATATATATAAATAATAAAATATATATATATATATATATATATATATATATATATATATATATATATATATATATATATATTATTAATTATATATAATATATATATATATATATTAATATATAATAATATATATATATATATATATATATATATATATATATATATATATATACATATATATATTTAAGAACTACTTTGTCGTAGTGATATATTTACCTTAGAGAGGAAGCCCTTGGATTCTTTTTTAGTATTATGCTTTACTGTCACTTCATTTTATTACTAAATGTACACAAATTAAAAACATTGTTAAAGACACTTTTTTTCTTACCTTCTCTCTTTCACAAGGGAAAGCTAATTTCCGTCCCGACACGTGAGACTCTTCAAGGCTAAGGGACTGGCATTCTTTCTTGATCTATATATCAAATATATATCATAATATTATATTATTATATAATGATCTATATATATATATATATATATTATAATATATATTTAATATATTATTATATATATAATATATATATATATATATATATATATAATATTATATATATATATATATATATATATATAATATAATTTATACAACTTATTCGTCTTGTTTTTCAATATTTTCTAAAAATTTCTTTCGAAAATATTTATTTAATTGAATTAATTAAATGTATTCCTTTTTTTATAATTAAAATTATTAATTAATTGAAATTATATTTAATTTTCATCCTAAGTTTTAAAACTTTCAGTGTTTTTGACTTACATTTCTAATTTTTAGCTAACCCCGGCCCGGCCCCGGCCCCGGCCCCGGCCCCGGCCCAGGCCCCGGCCCGGCTAAATTAGAGCAGCCCGGCCCTGGCCCCGGCCCCCGCCTCGGCCGGCCTCGGCCCGGCTCCGGCCGCAAAATTCCCGCCCCGGTGCGGCTAATTATATATATTCTAATAATTGTATTTATTATATTTATATATATATATTATATATATATATTTATATATTAATTATATATATATTAATATATATGTTTATATATTATTATTATTATATGTACATATCTATAATTATATATATCTATATATATATATATATAACTGTATATATATATTAATATATATTAATATATATATATATTAATATATATATATATTATATATAATATATATATATACTCATATATATATATATATATATAATATATAATAATATATATACTTATTATATATATGTTTTATCATCTACCTTTTTTATTTCCCAAAACTGGGAATAAGGCGCGGTGAACATGCACCGAACAATTCAGAAAGTGCTTTAGACCAGAATATGTATTAGTTCGAAAGAAATTCCCAGTCCTTATCCGCCCCCTCTATATCTCTATTTGTGAGAATCGTTCGAGTCTAGAAATCCCCCTAAGATGCTCACTGGGTCGACGGACCCTCACATATGGCTACTATCGGTCAGTGTAACGGGTCATACCTGCCACGTTGGCATCAAAGCATCACCCCTCAGACAAACTCCTACGTTATTCACTCTTCCTTTATGACACTTATTCTCCGTCTTGCCATACTACACATTTCTCTAATTCCAGATCATTTTCACTTACTAGATTCAACTCCACTTTTTTTCCTCTGCTCTTCTTACACGCCGGTCACATTTCCCTATATTATCACTTCACTACTCACAAATAAATATCTATCCTCAGATTAACACAGACCGACTGTCTCATCATTCATTCCCTTATTTTTCTCCACATCACTACCAATCTATCCTCACACCGCTCTATCTCCAACTCTATTCTTCAATCATTTGACCCCCTTCTTCAAAACGCATACTATTACACTCTACTAAACATCGATCTACATGAATCTCATTGATTTATCTATTTACTCTCTCTCTTTTAACTCCACAGCTCAACATCACTCACTCAACGATTACACATTCCCCATTCATTCTGAGAGCTATCAATATGAACAATCTATTTAAGATCTCATATCCCATTGTCTTAATTACAGTACGCATCAACGTTTTCAATACATTATCCCTATTATAGCCACTTCAACACAGGTAAGCAATTTAAATTATGCACAGCCACCTATGCTATTTGTAAGCACCCACTACGAAACTCATCTCTCTCACAGACATCATCATGTCTGTCTCTACATCACTCACAGCAATTTAACTCTGTCTCACCCAGCTCTACTTCACCATAGCAACATTCACTCAACTCCACTTTACACTACTAATTCATAAACCTCTATTCATCTCTACCTTTTCATCACCAGTAACTCTCATCATGCTTAGAGCATTCTACTTATATAAATAACCTCTCATGACACATGCTCTCCAGTGAGCGTACATCGTCATCTCAAACTACATCACAACACTCCTCAATCACCAAGTGTGAACTGCTCCTATATCACATCACACGACTATACACTTTTCTTAAATCCCTATCGTCCTTTTACCATCTCTCCAACTGCCAACCAATCCATTTATCACTAATCTCGACTTATACAATATCCTCATCACTTATTATTTCTCATTTTTCTACTTCCTTTTTCATATTTTGTACAATTCATATAATTTCATTATCAACAATTGCATACATGATGACTTTGATCAACATCAAACGCACCTCTCTTAGCTCTCCCCTTCTCCAACTCAGTCCTTCAGTCACTCACTAAACGCGACACATCTCGTTCTCTTTCGATCACACATCTACTCCCAGTCCTTCAGTCACTCGACGCCAGCACTTATCTTATCGATCTCACAATACACAGCATCAATCAGCTCTACCTACAGCTAATTCCAATCGCCTCATATAATTACCGTACACTAGATTTCTCCCTCTCATAATCTCTACAGTTTCCCCCTATCTCCTACCCTTATATAAAGATACTATTACTGCTCTAAATCCAATCCCTCGAATATACCTCCATAACGCTTTGTTACAAAACAAACTTCTAAATCAATCAATCACCATCCTCGCCTCCGTAATTGATCATTTCACCGATAATTTTTCATCTAATGTATCTGCAGATTTAACCATTCTTTCAAACTTCTCACTTTTTACCTTATCTCCTCCTGCTAATAACCTCATCCCCAAAATACGTATTCCTTCTTGCAAAATAACCGAGGACTGTCCCTCACTCACAACCATAACCTTAACTCTTATCTACGTTTCCTTTCAATCCTCCTTTTAACACATCCTGCCAATAAATCTCACTACCAATTTTTCTTCTCCTTCATTTTCTCAATCATTTATTTCAATGTAAAGAATTTGATCAACTACATCCTTTAACCATCCTAAACGCACTTGTTCTTCTGCCAATCAAGTCCTTCAGTCACCGACGCCACTCTTTCGACTAAAATACGCAGCATATAGTCTTTCCCTACAACGCTTCATAAAGCTAAATTACTTGCCGAACCCCTATAAATTACCTACAAGTAATCCGCCCTATCTCCTTACACTTATAACCATAAAAGATTATCTATTAACTGCTACTAATCAATCCCTCGGAACAATCCCTCCATAAAGCTTTGTTTACACCAAACTTCTAAATCCAATCAATCACCATCTCGCCTCCGTACTTGATCATTTCACCGATAATTTCCATCTAATGTATACCTGAGATTTACCATTTCAACCTTTCTCACTTTACCCTTATCTCCTCCTTGCTAAATAACCTCAATCGCCCAAAATTCCTATTCACTTCTTGCACACAAACCGAACACATTCACTATCACCATTTTCATTACTGGTAAATTATAGCCAGATTTTTCGAAGAGTCTTTCCATCCTTTCCCTGCACATCATTTCATCATTACAAAAGCACCATCCCTATTCATTATTTTAAGCAGGTTCCCCTTATTCCATTCTTAAACCTTTCGCGCTCCTTCCAGAAGAGCTTCTATTCCTTTGTAGTCCCCCTCATCCTCCTTCCAAAATGTTCATTTACCTCTTTTTTTTTCACGTTAAAATGTATCTTTAGTCTTTCTTTTTTCCTCCTTATATAGTTCCAAACATCTTTCTTTTGAGACTTCATCATTGGCTTTTAGTATATTCAACAAGCCTTCTTTTTACTTATTAACGCTTGCATCACCTCTTCCTTCCACCACTCACTGTTGACGTTCTTACTTCCTACTTTAGCACATCCACATACTTCCTTTGCACTGCTAACAACTGCTTCCTTCATTTGCTACACTTCTGTAACACGTCTCGTGAATTTCGAATCTCCTAATTTCGATGTCTGTGGCTTAAAATCTTTCTTTCCTTCTACTACAATAACTTGGTGCTTTTTCTGCTACTGTTCTCCTAACAGAACAGATTTTCACGCCTTTTTTGAATATTTTACTACTTCTCACGAGACTGTTATATCTTCTCATCCAAATACTGAGGTCCTCTATTTAGGGGATTTCAATGTACACAACAATGAATGGTTGGGGTCCTCTCATACTGATTTAGGTGGGGATGAGGCCGAATCATTCAGCATTCTCAATGATCTTGAGCAACTAATTAAAGAACAACAACATTCCTTAATGGCCCATCCATTTTCCCTTTAAACACACTTGACCTATTGGGTTTCACCAACTAAGTCCTTCTCTTTATAAATACACAACGCTCTGCTCTATTGTTAACATCTACGCACAACCTTATATCTCTTAATTTTAATACTTTCTCTCCAACAGCTCCATCCTGCCCTGTGCGTTCTTTCTGGCACTTTGATCGGGCCGATTGGGGGGCTTTGCGCGGCTTCTACGCTAACTATAATTGGAATGACTGCTTTGCCTCTGGTGACGCTTCGGCTTCTGCTGCCGATAAGGTGGGAGCTGTAATCGTTTATGGATGAGCAGATTCATTCCTTCTTCGACTTAATCTTTCTCTCCTCATAATCCAGGTTTGATCGTACTTGTTCTCTGGCCATTCAGGCTAGAGACAGTGCGTATCGGGGTGGAAAAATTCTCGTTCTCCTATCACTCTCGCTAATTTTCATTCAGCTAGAAATCGTTGCAGGGATACTCTTCGACGAGTAAAGCGGGCTTTCATCAAACGAAAGTGCGCTAACCTCCTTGGTTCTCCTACTGACAAATCTTTCTGTCCTCTTGCAAAAACATCTCCAACAACTTTTGTAAATCTACCTTTCCTCCTCTTATTTGATTCTGATGGTTCTGTGCTAATTCCCAACTGAAAAAGGCCCATCTCTTCGGCCTCCTATTTTCCTCTACCTCAACCCTGGACGATTCTGGCATCCCTCTCCTCCTTCCTCTTTTCTCAGGTGTCCTTGCCTTTGCCTGTGATTACATTTAATCGGGTGCATGGGCTCTTGAAATCTATGAACGTTTAGGAAGGCGGGTGGCCCGGATGGCATTCCTCCCGAGTTTTGAGGAGTGTGCTTCGTGCTCGTTTCAATATTCTCTAAATGCCCTCAATACTAAGCATTTCCCTCGTGATGGAAAGCGCATACCTCCAAACCTATTCGAAAAAAGGAACCGCTTCTGATCTTCTCACTAATCGCCTATTAGCTTAACTTGTATTCTATCTAAAGATCTTTGAAACCCTTCTCAACTCTCACTTCTTAGACATCTGGAATCTCATTCCCTTCTTTCCGATCGCCAGTAAGGCTTTCGGCGTTCGAGGTTTACTGGTGATATACTTTCCTATCTAACAAGATTTATGGTTTTCCGCTATTAGAACTACGGGGAGAACTTGCGTGGTGGTGCTTTGACATATCAAAGCATTGACCGGGTATGGAGCGCTCACTGCTCTCCAAGCTCCTCTCCTTTGGATTTCCTCCCTTCCTTTGCTTACTTATGTCTAGTTTCCTTAAATCGCTCAATATCGCTGTTGTTGATGGGGCGACTCTTCTTCTTCTTTCTCTGTCAATAGTGGTGTTCCTCCGGGTTCTGTCTTATCTCCTACTTTATTCTTGCTTTCAATTAATGATCTTCTCCGTCTGCACATCCTAATCCTATCCACTCTATGCCCGATGACTCGCCCTTCATTCTTCAACGCATTTCAATTCTGCTCCTTTCTTTCACTTCTAGAATTGCCTCTAGTCTTAATCTTTCCGATTCTATTCTCGCTGATCTGGATAGAATTTCCGGGTGTGGTCGTCACCTTGTGGAATTTAATTCTTTAAAAACCAACTTCTACAAATCTCCCTTTCCTAAGGACACCTTCTAAACCTTTCTATCTCTTCGAACGGTTCTCTCGTCTCTCTGTTGACAATATAAACATCCTTGGCCTTAACTTGGCAAAAAAATGTCTTGGAAACCCCACATCACAACGGGTTGCTAGGGCGGGCTCAAAGAAACTGGGAGTTCCTGTTTAGACTGCGAGACTTTTTTTTCCTCTTCACAGTTTACTTCAGTTATACAAGGGCCTCATCGCCCTTGTATGGAGTACTGCTTCATCTGTGGGGGCTCAGGTTTCACCCGCATTTTGGAATAAGGCGAGTCAAAGGCCAAAAGGCTTAAAAACTGTCCTGTACTTTCTAGTTCACTTGACCCTCTTTTTTGCGGCGCGATGTTGGTGCTTTATCTCTTTTCTATAGGTACCGTAGCGGCAAGTGCTCGATGGAACTTTCCACTCGCGTGCCAACAAACCTTTACGACGCCTCGTAGACAAGGGGTGCTCGTGTCGGCACTGAGTTTTGGTGTTCGATATTAGCAACTCAGACAGTTCGCTGTGGTGCCATCCTTCTTTTCCTGAATACCTCTGTTCTGTGGAATTCCCTTCCCATCTTCTGTGCTTCCTACTCAATTTAATCTCCCTCACTTTAAAGCCCGAGTCTGTGCTCATCTGCGTTAGTTGAAGTTTTTTGCTGCGTTCTACACCCCCTTCTTGAATAGGGCTTTGCAAAAAAAAAAAAAAAAAAAAAAAAAAAAAAAAATTGATTTACTTTGCCGGAGTGTTCTTACATAATTTAACTTTATTACATTGTTTACTTACTTCTTTACTCTTAATTTTACCACTTCCTTCGTATCACCTTCTCTGCATCCAGCCCCCACTAACTAATTTTACATAGAATAACATAATGATCCGCATAATCCCATCCTAATCCCTCACTGATTTAACATCCAACACATACTTCAACATCTTCTTCACCCACAAAATCAATCATACTTTTTCACTTCGCATACCATATATTATATATATATATTATATATATATATATATATATATATATATATATATTTATTATATATGATATATATATATATATATATATATATATATTATATACCGTATATATATATATATAGATATGTGTATGCAACTATAATTTATTATATATATATATATATATATATATATATATATATATATATATATATATATATATATATATATATATATATATTTATATATATATATATATATATAAAATATATATATGAATTTATATATAATATATATTATATATATATATATATATAATATATATATATATATATATATATATATATATATATATATATATATATATATATATATATATATATATATTGGGTTGTGTCGATATTTTGTAAGTATTCGGTATTCGGCCTATTCGGCCAAAATACCGAATATTCGGTATTCGGCTTTTTGCCGAACTATTCGGGCCGAATATTGAGCTTTATAAACAATAAATTACGTCAACATAAGGGAAAGTTATTTCAATTTAAAATTGAAATTTTAGAAACTTATTTTCCAAAAAAATAAAAATATAGCCAAATTTTGTAGCCAATATGGCGAAAATCTTTGTCATTTGTCAGATTCTATAAGGGCCTTTGACATTTTTCAATATTCTAAAAAGTAGAATTCATTTAGTGATACGGGATAATGGACCAAACATGGTAGCTGGTATAAGGGAGAGTGGCTTTCTATCAATTTCATGTTTTATTCACATGTTGCAACTATGCATTCACGATTCAATATTATGTCAGAAGTCTGTTAAAGATATTTTATTTACTTACAGAAGCATATCCTCTCATTTTCACCATTCAGCAACGGCAGCTGCAAAGCTTAAAACTTTACAGATGCAGCTGAATGTCAAACATCATAAATTAATTCAAGACGTTTCTACATGCTGGAACAGAACTTATGATATGCTTAAAAGATTGTTTGAACAAAAAGTTCCCCTATCCATATACGTTGCTGAATGCAATCAGAAAATGTTGACTGATTTTCAGTGGCAAAATTATTCCATTTACTTGAGCCATTTGACAACATCACTAAAACAAGCATTAAACGTGAAGTAACAGTCGCCCAAGTGATCCCTTCCATTTTAGCAATAAATCTATTTTTAAATAAGGCAATTAAAAGCAAAAGCTCAGTGGAATAATTACACTCGTTGAAGAGCTTAAGAAATCAGTAAAAAAAAGACTTTCTAAGTTTCTATGTGATAAATCTTTGTGTGTAGCTACTTTCTTAGATCTGCGATTCAAGCTAATTTTTCCACATGAATCAGATGAATCAGTAAAAAATATGGTCGTTGAGGCATGGAAAGAAATGCATGAAAATTTAGCTCCTGACTCTTCTGCTGACGATGATTCACGTAGTGGAGAAAGTGAAGCTGAAGGTTCCATTTTCACTTCTTAATGATTGTTTTTTTAAAGAAATTGTGGAATCAAAATCGTCATACAGAAAAGAAAGTGAGAGTGAAAAAAGAAAGTCCCATTCTTCTGACGATGTGATTATTGTACATAAAAGTAAAAAGGCTACATACGGAATTACATCAAGAAATAAACAAATATATAAGTTTGCCTACTTTGACCAGTGAAGACAATGATATTCCCTTCAATTGGTGGAAAAACACTGGAAATAGTTTTTATGAATTTGAAAAAACTAGCAATAAAATACCTTTCAGCTCCACCATCATCAAGTCGAAAGTGAAAGTAATATTTAGAACTGGAGGAAATATTTATGAAGCCACAAGAAATAGGTTATCCCTGAAAATGGAGAACTGCTAATGTTCTGTCATTTTAACCTTAGAGCTTATTCAAATAAAGTTTAGTTTAATATCTTTAACTACGAAACTTTTCAATTTTCATTTAATTATTTTAAATATGTGAATGGTTTGCTATAGGTAAGAAATAGTTATTTACTTTTTGTTTTATTACTTGTAATATAAACTGGTAAATCATGAAATTTCTTGGACAACGGGGTTTTGCAAATTGATTATTGATGTGCTGATTCCAAAAATGTAATCGGTTTTTGCATATCACATCGCATTTGTGAGATATTGTGTGTAACACAGATTTGTAAAATTTTATGATTTTTACCTTTTTTCAAGAGGGTCTATCACAATTATTTATATATATATATATATATATATATATATATATATATATATATATATATATATATATATATATATATATATATATATATATATATATATATATATATATATATATATATTATATATTAATTGGATATATGTAGGGAGAGAAAAAAAATCGTAATGATATGTGACATATGACTTTGATAGATATATGTTAAACATATAATACAACTATGAATAAAGAGTAATATGGGACAACAATGAATGTAATAGAAGGAATGGGTTTAGTTAATTTAAACATACCTACGATGGTAGTAACTTTCTCTTCGTAGACGATCTACTGTGCATAGCGTCTGGAATATCCCTCATCAAGCTCCAAAAATAGTCGGCCATCATATTGATCCACTTGCCCTGGTAACGTCCTTTCATGAACTTTAGATCTTGATGGAAGCGTTCACCCTGCTCATCACTAACATCGCCTAGGTTATCCGGAAATTTTCTTAGGTGAGAATGTAAGTAGTGCAACTTTATACTCATTCTACATCCAGGAGAATGAAAACTGTCTAGCAGTTCCTGTACAATGTTAGTGGTTCTCGGCTTTCCTGTTCCCCAGAAAATTCTGTGCTACATCTGAAAAAGCATTCCACGCTCTTGCCTCTAACACAGTCATTGTTGTAGCAAAGGCAGCATCACAGAGGAGTGTCCGTATTTGTGGGCCATCAAATATCCCAGCTTTTTTCTTCTCGTCACTTCAGACCATGGAGTGTTGACATATATATAGCGGAAGCATTCAACTCATCAATAAGAGCCAGGCTTCAACAAATTGTTTCATCAAACCAAGTTTTATGTGTAGTGGAGGTAGATGAATGTTTTTTCTCTCCTGTACAAGTGGTTCACGTACGATGTTCCTGTCACCTGGCGTCAATGTTTCCCTCGGTGGCCATTCTCTTTTGGTCCAGTGATCCTTTGCCGCCCGGCTGTCCAATAGCACAGGAAGCAGAAATATTTGGTGAAACCCTGCTTGCTGACTGAACAAAATGTTTTACCATTATTGAGGTGAACGCATATTTACCATCCTGTACCAGATATTGTAGTCTCTCCAACTGTCTTGATTCTTGCATACTCCTTCTCATCCGTAACGAGACCTACTGGAGCGAAGCATACCTGTTGCCGTTGTTGTAACAACACACACTTAAACTGCTCATGGAAGTGTCAATAAAACAGTCGCCACTCACTGCATCGTAATGCTGGGAGTCCCGTAGCGAGTAGTAGGCCTGCAACTTCACTGCAATACCAAGGTTACCATCTGACTGGAAGAGCTTCCGCAGCTCTGCTTCTCTGTTACGATAAAATGTTTCTTGTGCCATGGTCCAGTAGTCATTTTTCATGCAACCTCGAAGCCAACAGCCAGGACAACTTCCGGCAAATACACTCTCATTACAAGATCGGTTCGTTCACCCTGATGAACAATGACTGACCATTCGACTGTATTTCAGATGGATGATAGACATCATCCAGGTCATTGGCATCCATACATGTAGACGTACTAAAGTTATCCACATGCTTCCCGAATATCGACCGCAGTAAACTTGCTGCTACTGTAGATATATGCTGAAGGTAACGTCTATACAGCCTACGTAGTGCGCACATGAATTTTATCATTCCTAGGGAATATGCAAAATAGGGATTCATGATTGCACGAAAACGCGATGTGATACAGCAAATCCAAGAATATATATGGAATCAGCACCTCCGAATTACTATATATCTGCTACAAAAATTCATCCAAGAAAAATTTCACCTTTTTTTGTTTACCAGTGTAAGTTTTCTTTATTTTTCCCTAAATGGATGACCGAACTTTGAAATAACTATTCGGCCGAATAGCGAAGTGATTATTCGGCCGAATATTCGGTATTCGGCCGAATACTTTTAGCCGAATATTCGGTATTCGGTATTCGGCTTTTTCACTATTCGGCACATCCCTAATATATATATATATATATATATATATATATATATATATATATATATATATATATAATCTATAATTTATATATATATATATATATATCGCTAATATATATAAAAACACCTTATGTGGATGTGCTAAAGTAGAAAGTAAGGATGTTAACAGCGAGTGGTGGAATGAAGCGGTGATGCAAGCAGCTAAAAGTTTAAAAGAAGTGTGGTTGAATGTACTAAAAGCATATGATGAAGTTCAAAAGAAAGATATTTGGAATTATATAAGGAGGAAAAAAGAATACAAAAAGATGCATACGTAGACAAAAAAAGGTAAATGAACATGTTTTGAAAGAGGATGAATGGGGGCTTCAATGGTATAGGAAGCTTCATCTGGAAGGATAGCTCGAAAGGTTAAGAATTAGAGAAAATAAGGGGAATCTGCTTAGAATAATGAATATGGATGGTGCTTTCGAACAGATGAAATGGATGGGAGGGGAGTGTGGAGGAAACTTTGGAAGTACTGCATAACATATGGCTTGTAATGAAGGTATGATAGTGAATGTGTGGTGGATTTTGAATGTTGCAATAGAAGGAATAGGTATTTGGGGATGAGGTTATTAGTAAGT
>JABUQX010033183.1:2500-7500 GCA_015478945.1 Trachelipus rathkii
AGACCTTCTCAGTACCCTTGCTGAGGGATAATTCCCATAGGGTAAGCACTCATTCTAGCTTCAATATCATTCTTATTTATTTTTCACTCACTGTATTAACAGCATGGAGCTTCTCTATATTTGACTTGTCTAATTACAGGTGCTATTCTCGGGGCATTATCGCCTATTGCCAGTCTTGGGACTATCATTACCTATCTTGGGATCATCATTGCCATTTCAGGGTCATTTTTGACCTTTGCCTATCTTGGGAGACTACAGTTATTGCTAATTCTGGGATCACAAACAATTGCCTATCTTGGCAGATTCCAACCTCAATCTTGAACCACAGCTTGTCACTTTACTGCAAGTTATCAACTTCCTCACCTATTCCCGATCCAATTGGACTTATCAGAAAGAAGAAACAGAATAATTAAGTTGAGTTTTGGTTCATGTTTTTTTTTTTGCATCTCACACACACAGACAAATTAATTCAATGTTCCATTATTATTTATATTTTCTATGTAAATAATATTTGGAAATTCGAACAAACAGTTCCGTCTGTGATTACTTTTAATGCAGACCATGATTTTACAGGACCTCGATAGGTCACGAATGATGTAATTAGCTTCCCTCCCTTAACAGTTAGTTTTTAAATAAAATTACAAAAGGAAGCATTTTGTTTCTCCCCCTTCTATTCATTCAGTTTAACGTTGTTATTACTTATTCACGGAGGGAGAGGAAGCCATTCAATTTAAAGAAGTTGCTGATGAATAGTTTGCTGCCTAGATGTCTCTTTAGTTCGTTCTGGTAAGAAACTCGTTTACCGTTAGACAAAGCTTAGGCTAACTAACAAATTAACCGAACAATAGAGCTACAGTGATAGTTACAGTACTACCTTACTAACTGATAGTATAGATTTCCTATTAACCTAATAACCGGTAGATTAGATCATTACCGTCCTTATTAGTATCTGAACGCAGTTGTAGTCATAGTATCAGATTTCAGTTCTGAGTTTAAGTGTGAATGTTTGGGGACTTTCTTTCTTCCGGGTCATTTCAGTTCGGAGCGCCATAACTTCCCTTGCGGGCTTCAGATTCACTAAGTGCTTTGCCACTCTCCCCAACATCATCTTAAATTTAGTGGCGCCCTAACAGGGACGCGAATGTTTTCTCCAAGTCCTGAAGGAACAAGTATGACTGATTTTTGAATGACTTGAATAGTGGTAGTAATAGAGTTAGGTCAGTAGATCAACCTTACCAGTAGTCATAGTCATAGTAGTCATTATAGTTTTATAGTTATAGTGGTGGTAGATAACGAGTGCCAGAGAGAGCAAGCTAACTCGAGATCTACGCAGCAATATAAAAATTCATACAAAAATTTTGTTCGAATTTCTAAATTAGATACTGCTTGCTTTATCCAGATTTCACCTTCTCTGTCGCAAACACCTTTCTTTCTTATCATCATTTTTTTTTGTCATTATATTTATTTTTGTGATATATTGAAATATATTTGAAATATAATTTCTTGCCTAACCATAATGCAGCCTTCTAACAGATTTTCAGAGTTGCAGAGTTTGAATGGGGGCGAGAATGGTGATGATGGGGAGAGGGTTGTTGCGGGAGCGCAAGTTTTGGTGAATGTGGGTGATGAAGTGGAAGATTTACCTCCACCAACACAAAGGGAAATGTTGGATTTTATCAGGGAAAAGGAAGAGAAAGAGAAAGAACAGAGACGAGACCCAGCTTTCGCTCGGGGTCGTCCTTCTAATATAGAACCTGTGTCAGATACTTCTTTGCAGGAGTTTGTAGCTACAATGACACAGGAATTCAAGTTCCTGAAGGAGGAGACTGCGTTGTTGCGAGCGCAGCAACAACTACAACCAATACAACAACCTGCTAGGGTTGTTCCTTCCAGTGTTGTTCCTGGTACTGTTCCTAGTACAAATGATCTGTTGGGAACAGACTTTTCATTATTAAATTTTGGTTCTCCTTCTGGTTCTCCAGTAATGGCTATGTCGGAACCTAATCCATACACGACAGCTCATGTTTACGGAGTGTTACCCTCTGATGCTGTTTACACGACATACACGACACCCCTTAATACACAACCGACTGACGTGACTTACGTTCAGACAACTGTAAACTCTCCTTTCCAAAGTCAAGGTATCTTTGAGCCTTTGACTTCAAGTATTTCCGCAATGCCGATTCCAGTTGCTGCAGTATCAGCACCATCAGATCATCGTCAACATGGATCAACAGGTCCTGCAGGACAAATTGACAACAGACCTTATTTTCCACCACCACCACCAACATACAACACAGCCAATAATCAAGTACCACCGCAGTTCTTTGCTCCTTCTAGATTGGACGTTTTAGAACGACACATGCTTATGATGTCACAATCCATATTGTATCTGGCTGAAATAGCAAAGAATTCGCGGAAGGTCAAGGTGGTAGATCCAGGAAAGTTCAAGTACGAAGCTGACCAGGATCTTGTTAGTTACTTCGCCGATTTCGAACAATTCTGTTCATTCAACTACCCTAACTCGCCTCATCAGTGGTTGCGCTTGTTAGGAAGACAACTTGAAGGTTCTTTCCTTCAGTTGTATCAGCTCATCATCAAGGATGATAGAAATTATGGATCTGTTAAAGAAACTTTGCTGGCTTGGTTCCACCAAGAAGAAAAACGGAAGAATGAGCATAAGCTAAAAGCTTATCATTCAGCATACCGAACACCAGGCGAGAGTATCCGTATGTATGCTCTTCGCCTAGAACATCTAGCCAAGAAAGCATATCACGGTCTAGAAATGAGAGAGCATGATTCCTTAGGAACTGCTTTTCTCCTCAGCCTACCTCCTTTTGTAGAGAAACGGATTTCAGAATACATCAAACAAATTGAGGAGGATAGTACTGAACGTGTACTCTGGAGTAAGATTGTAAGCTTAGCCGATTCTTTCGATCGCGATTACAACAAGGGTAAATCTACAGTAGCAGTTTCCAACAATTATACTCCAGAGCGAAATAACAGTAAAACGGATCAATCAAAGACTGACCTTGACTCAACAATCACGATTGACATTGTAAATCCAGGTTGGTCCGATGTTCTTCAGAAGACTCATAATGGACAAAAGTCTCACAACAAAGAGAAAACATATCATAACACAAATCAGAATAAGAAATCTTATCCCTCATCCACTAACAGTTCAAATAGTCGGTTTTACAGAGATTCCCAAAACACTAGCCGACGCAGTCACAACAATACACAGACACACACACATCGCAATGAGAACACTAACAGAAATCACCTCTATTGCGATTACTGTGAGAAAGTTGGGCATACAATGGATGAATGTTACAAGTATCTCGGGATATGCTCGTATTGCAGAAAGAGGGGGCATGTAAGGGATGAATGTAGATCCTTAAGATCTCCTCCGCGTACAACACAAACAAATTCTGGTAGAGTGTGTCCGTTTTGCAAGGGCCCACATGCCGGAATTAACTGCACACACAGAACACCACCGCGCAATCAGACTCAGAGGAATACACATAACAGATCACTACAATCCTCTGGTCAAAACAGGAAACATAGTAATTCCCCACGCGCGGACAATACACACCAGCAGTCACGACCTAATACACGTGACACTCCGCTTCCGCAACGAAAATTTCTGGACCCATGCGATTGGTGCAAAAAGTCGCACTATGAAGGAAAATGTATGGGCCCATCAGAAGCAGATCAAGCGGGAGCTTTAAACTCCAAATCTCCCCGGAAATGAGCCATCCGGTGGAGACGAATTTACAGCAGTCCATGTTGAACCATATAGTGGCTCCTCATGCTGAAAAAATAGTAGAGGATAGCATTAGTGCTAGTTGTAATGTAGAAACCTTAGTGGTTAGTAGTAGTAGTGCTAGTCCCTCTCTTACAGAAACAGTAGCAGCAGTTAGTAGTAGCAGTGATAATAGTAGTGCAGATACAGTAGCAGTTAGCAGTAGTGTTAGTCACTCTCATGCAGAAACAGTAGTGGTTAGCAGTAGTGATAGTAGTAGTGTTAGTCCTTGTGTGAATGTTGTAACATCAGACACTCAGGGGAAAACACTTGCCTCATTAGACACTACATCCTCTTACTCAGGTGTAAATGCAACTATTAGCAAAGCTACAGTGAAAAAAGATTTAAGGACGATATCGGTGGATTTTAATACCACCAAAGTCGATCCACTTGTAATTTGTGTAGCTTTTTCTCGGAATAGTTCAGGCTTTTACGGCTGCATGGTTGATAGCGGATCAGGCGTCAGCTTGATCAGTTCATCTCTAGTTTCTGACCATCTCAGCCATGTTGAGCTTCTGCCCTCTGCCGAAGTCGGTATAAAAGCCATTAGCGGGTTACAACGTAATCATGTAGTTTATATACAGAACTACATAAAAATTCCGCTCTTTTTCGAAAATGGGTTTTCTGTTCCTCCAACTCTTTTCTTTATAGTTCCTACCGAATTTATGCCTGAGTTAATGGTACTCGGTGCAGCCTCTCTGCGGGAACTTAATCTTTTACCGGATTTGTCCCGTAGGGAACTTGTTTACCGTTCTGAGGGTAAGCTAGAGGTCGTTGCTAAGGATTACTGCTTTAATAGACCCTTTTTCAGTTGTGTTTTGGTCCATTCAATTTTGATTTCCCCATTTTCATGCAGCTTTTTGGACATTAAGGGTCCTTCGGATGTACCACCAGTGTTGGTGGGGTTCCAAGGAAATGAACATCCTTCTCTTATTTCTGTCTCTGGGGTAGTGGATCTTAACACTCCTCGACCTCAAATTGCCGTCCTTAATGTTTCCGACTGCCCTCAGTATATTCGGAAAAACACCACTATCGGACAATTATTTCCTCTTACTACCGAAGCAAAAATAGAAGTCCAGAATCTACGAGTGGACGTGACTCAAACGTCCGATTCTAATGGTACATCTACCTGGACTGTAGAACGCTTAACCCTTTCAGTCCGACTGGGTCACTGGTGACCCATATTTTTTTATCG
>JABUQX010033183.1:12500-20000 GCA_015478945.1 Trachelipus rathkii
GACATGTCGTCTACGGTTGCCTGTCAGTCTCCTGAACCGACGAAGGATTCACATGACCGAATTTTTTTTGGTTAGTTTACCAGTCTTCTCTGACGAAATCTTTCCATTGTGACAGTCTTTGTCAAGCTACGACTTACAGCATAGGGGTTTGTTTCGTTAGTTGGTTGGTGTCTTGCCATCATGTTCTCCTATGAACGTATTTTCGGGATTTCGTAATTTGGTTGGTTGTCTTTATTATGCCATTTAGTTCCATACACGGTGTAGTTACATACGGTATACATTCCGAAGTTAGGTATGACCCAAATAAAACCAAACCCTAGCTCTACATTTCCAGAAATGAAAGAGTTTACATTATATTTACGGGTGATGCATTAAATTTGTCCGCGAGTTTATATATATATATATATATATATATATATATATATATATAATATATATATAATATATAAATATATATATATATATATATATATATAATGGTAAAAGTTACTTAAGCGCCCAACACGGAACGGGAGCTCAGATCAAAAAAAATTTTCACAGGTAGCCTCTATGATACATAAATAGACGTTTCAGGGTCGAAATGAAAAAAAATCATATCTCAAAAAACTACAAATAGCTACAGCGAAAAGGAATACATTTTTGGATTCCTGGTAAAATTTTAGTAAGGAAAATGTAAAAAAAAAAAATTATTGTTAATAATATTATAGTAATATGAGGAGAAAGCCTATTTAAGACCTTTTATACCTTACTCGTAAAAATAGACTTTCTAGTATAGTTTTGTTTGTTTTTTAATTAAGAATACCCCAAGGGTATACCTCAACCGATGTGCAAGAGTCGGGGTCTCTGCGGTCTTCCGGGGAAACTTACGTGGGTAAGGACTATTTCCCCGCCTCGGGGAGGGTTCTCCGGAACCCCACGCTCTTTGGTTATTTGGTGTCAACGGGAAGTTCCTCGCCTCCCCTACAGACTATGGAAAAACGTCCCCCCCTGTGTTCCCCGTCGGTTTCGAGCCACCTACATTGCCGTGTAATACCTTTACCATAATATATATATATAATATCGCCCCTAGAACAGGTAAAAAAAAAATCATTTCGACCCTAGAACATCTATTTATGTATCATAGATGCTACCTGTGAAATTTTTTTTTTTTGATCCGAGCTCCCGTTCCGTGTGGGCGTTAAGTAACTTTGTCAATATATATAATTAATATATATATATATATATATATATATATATATATATATATATATTAATATTATATATATATATATATATATTAAGTATCTATATATATATTTATATATATATATATATACAGGCCTATGGGTACAACTTAGAAAGACTCGTCTTTGTCGAACTGAGGTTGAGTTTCTAGGCCATCATATTTCCAGAAAAGGGATTCTCCCCTTACAGAAAAATATTCAGGGAGCATTAGAGTTTCCAGTGCCCACTACTGTGAAACAGCTTCGCCAATTCTTAGGAATGGTAAACTTCTATCGCCGTCATATACCTAATTGCTCCCAGATCAGTAAACCGTTATCTTGCCAAACGGGGGGTAAAACTGTTAAGTGGACCTCAAAATGTCAACAGGCTTTTGAGGAGTTAAAAAAGGCCCTGGTAAACCCTCGTTTGTTAGGATTTCCCGACTATGACTCCACTGCATTACCGATGGAACTTCATGTTGACGCTTCCGACATTGGTGCCGGAGCGTGTCTCTCCCAGATCCAACAAGATGAACGCAGACCAATAGCCTTTATTTCTATGACCTTCAATGGTGCTCAGAGGAATTATGGAGTCATAGACAAAGAGCTAACGGCTTTACGATGGGCAGTAAAGTCCTTGAGACCCTTTTTGCGTGGAGTCAGGTTCATCATTTTTACTGATCATATGCCTCTGATTTACTTGCAAAACATGAGTCTAGTCGATGGTCGACTAGCACCCACCATGGAGGAGTTAAACGAATTCGATTTTGAGATTCGTCACATTGCTGGTAAAAGCAATGTGGTAGCCGATGCTCTATCACGCTCGCCAATAGATCCTGATTCTCCTCCGGATCCTGATCTTTCTGTACAGCCGTCAGTAGATTTCATACCCGATGGGTTTTTCGTTCTCGAAATTCCGGGAGGTGGCGATTCTCTATATCGTTGCTTCTCAACCTATTTGTATAGTTCCTCTGATCGTCATGGAGATGTTCGAACAACAGTTATAGAAGAACTTCGCAAACATCCACATAAATATCGGCTACAGGGCCGACACGTACAGAAAAAGTTGCGACTTTTACAGCTTCCAGGACAGTTGCCCATTCCAGAGGTAATCGATGCCTTTTGTGATCTTTTCAAGGTGTCAGTTGTCATTTATTACAACGATAAACATCCCATAGTCTATGGAAGCCAGTTTATCAACCAAGTTTGTTATCTCAAGTGTCTTGGTGGTGTTCATTATAATTATCTGATGCCCACCACCCTAGACAATAGTACGTCGTAGCCCTTTTCTACATATGTAGAAACTGAATTAACAGTTATTCGACATGATTTTCTTCAAGATATCTTCAAATATCTTCTGGTTCTCATGCTATTCACTGCCACTTGTGTTCTTGTGGTATTCCGTTCTCCTCATTGTCATCTGGTTCGTTTTCTGTTCTCTCTCTGTTTCTCTGGATGTTTTGTGGGTGGTGAATTTGTGTGTTAGAGTGAGTGTGCATGTGTGCTGGGGATGACCACCAGTGCATGTACAATGGTGATGACACATTCATTCATCTCATATCCTTTTCATCCACATTAGTATCAAAACCATTACTTCTTACACTAGTAGAGTCTTTACAGTCATCTCAGCCTCACTGAAAACAAAGCCTATAAGATCTATAAGAACAGTGTTTGTTGGTTGCAGCAATTTATATATTATTAATTATTATTTTCTATTAATGTAAATATAATATTTCTCGGAAGTGTCCGATTTTTTAAATTATTTTCCCCCATTAGGCATTATTAAATATTTATTTTGCATATTTCATATTTACATATCTGATTACCAGAATTTACAGTGTTGAAGGTTTGCCTTAGTAGCAATTCAACCATATTTTATTTTACCAACAAACCGGACGTTCTTCTCAAACTCAATTTTTTTCATTTTGCAGTACCCAGACACTTATTAGTTGCAGGATTATTTTTATATTTGATTTTTTTTGTAAATATTTAACTAAAATTAAATTAAATTAAAATAATTAACTAAATTGAATAACTAAATAATAAGTGAAAATATGAAAATATTAATGAAAATTTTATTTATAAAACTTTATAAAATTTATAAAACTTTTTGAAATTTGAAATTTATGAAATTAAAATAAAAGACCAGCACCGCTGAAAATATTTATATTTAAAGAATTATAACATGTTCCAGTGTTTTGAAAGTGTAAAAAGTAAATAAATAAAATATTAAATAAAATAATGTGTATGAATAAAGAAATGATTAATTAATTCAGAAAAATGACTGATAATAATTTCCATTATTAAAACAATTAACACAGAATCAAATAATTGAAAATAATTAATAAATATTTGAAAATTCAGAAATCAGAAACGATAATTTTAAATAATAAAAATTAAATCGTTAATAATTAAATTAAATTAAAATAATGGAACATCATTTTTTTTATTACATATTACACAGATGCAATTAATAGAACCAGTATATTTCGTCTCTTTACAGTAACGAAGATTCTCTTAAGTTGTCGGCGCCAGTGAGCCGAATCTCCTTCGCCGTGACGTGAGAAGACATGGTTAAGAGATGAATTTACTGAATTTACTGAACTTACATCAAGAATTACCTAGACTCCTCGATTGGAGTACACCAATCAAACCCCTGGAGTCATCGTACTGACTATTCGTCTGTTACCACTGAACTTTTATCGATATCGATTCATCAACCTGTATCATCAATCTTCCGGTATCCAATCACTACGGAAAATACTCAATGAGGAGGATCGCGTGTCGCAGTCATTCTTTCCCCGCTTTCCTCAATAATTTCTTAACAGACGTCATTACAGCTTCAGTTTAGCTTTTGTAAATATTCCAGTTCCGGTTTCGTTTTTGTTTGTGTGTGACTTCTGTTGGACTATTTCAGTCCGTCCCATTTCAGTTCTTCCTGTTCTTTCAGTTTCAGTTCTCCGATGGAGACCTTCATCTCTCCGCTGCCCTTCCACTCCTTATTTAATCTTCAGTATTTCAGTTTCAGTACATCATGATTATAAGAAATTTGAGTGGGGGCGTAATTTTAATGCAGGGGGATGTAAGGGTTGCTGTCTCAGTAGCTCCGACTCCACCCTAATATATTTCTGAAAGGTGCATCACTAATATATATATATATATTTATATTCATAATTATATATATTATTATTTCCATTTATGCTTATAATCATATGCACTTTCTCCCATCCTACTAATTATCTGTCTTTAGGTAAAATAAGTAGACTAGTCATTTACAGACATTATATATTTTGCTTATTGAAAGTGGACCCAGTTACCACCAAGGCCCACCACCGTCTCTTGATTTCAAGAAGAGTTCCACATCTCTGGAAGTAAGACTTCATAGTTTCCAATCTTGTTGTTAGATGTGTAACCAGCAGCTCCATTGATTTATGAGTGCTAACCCTCTTTTTCTTCACAGACTTTTCTTCAATCAGCAGATCATCTTTTTAAGACCTTCTCAGTACCCTTGCTGAGGGATAATTTCCATAGGGTAAGCACTCATTTTAGCTTCAATATCATTCTTATTTAATTTTCACTCACTGTAATAACAGCATGGAGCTTCTCTATATTTGACTTGTCTAATTACAGGTGCTATTCTCGGGGCATTATCGCCTATTGCCAGTCTTGGGACTATCATTACCTATCTTGGGATCATCATTGCCATTTCAGGGTCATTTTTGACCTTTGCCTCTCTTGGGAGACTACAGCTTTTGCTAATTCTGGGATCACAATAATTGCCTATCTTGGCAGATTCCAACCTCATTCCAACCTCAATCTTGAACCACAGCTTATCACTTTACTGCAAGTTATTAACTCTCACCTATTCCTGATCCAATTGGACTTATCAGAAAGAAGAAACAGAATAATTAAGTTGAGTTTTGGTTCATGTTTTTTTTTGCATCTCTCACACACAGACAAATTAATTCAATGTTCCATTATTATTTATATTTTCTATGTAAATAATATTTGGAAATTCGAACAAACAGTTCCGTGTGATTACTTTTAATGCAGACCATGATTTTACAGGACCTTGATAGGTCACGAATAATGTAATTAGCTTCCCTCCCTTAACAGTTAGTTTTAAATAAAATTAGAAAAGGAAGCATTTTGTTTCTCCCCCTTCTATTCATTCAGTTTAACGTTGCTATTACTTATTCCCGGAGAGAGAGGAAGCCATTCAAATAAAAGAAGTTGCTGATGAATAGTTGCTGCCTAGATGTCTCTTTAGTTCGTTCTGGTAAGAAACTCGTTTACCGTTAGACAAAGCTTAGGCTAACTAAAAAATTAACCGAACAATAGAGCTACAGTGATAGTTACAGTACTACCTTACTAACTGATAGTATAGTTTTCCTATTAACCTAAAAACCGGTAGATTAGATCATTACCGTCCTTATTAGTATCTGAACGCAGTTGTAGTCATAGTATCAGATTTTAGTTCTGAGTTTAAGTGTGAATGTTTGGAGACTTTCTTTCTTCCGGGTCATTTCAGTTCGGAGCGCCATAACTTCCCTTGCGGGCTTCAGATTCACTGAGCTGCTTTCGTCCACTTCTTACCCAACAATGTGTACAACCGTTGAGATAAAATAAAATGATTGGCGCAAAATAAATTCTTAGATCGGATTAGCCACAACTTACAATTAGTTGTCAGGATAGAGTAAATGCTAGATTCAAGAATAAATCTTCCTTTCAGCGTGTAACAGTTAGAATACGAAGATATTCCATTCATTATTGAGTTGCCTATAATTCTAGGTGGTAATTTCATGATATGGTAATTAGAGTGAATAGTCTATAAAAAGATAATGGTAAAAATAAATAAAAAGATAAATAATAAGTATTTCAAATCCTGCAGAACTTCTTATGTGGAACAACCCGTTGGATTCGTGTAAACAAGACGCCCCTCGCAGTCATCCTATAAACAAAGAGGGTGAGTACTTGAAAAATAAGATGAATTAATCATTAAAGATGAATTGATAAATGAACAAGAGACTAATGTATGTACTAATACAGGGCTCCATATCGCGGGACCAATTGATGCTCCATATCGCGGGACCAATTGACGTCCATATCGCGGGACAGATTGACGCTCCATCTTTCGGGACCAATTGACGTTCCATATCGTGTGTCCATTTAACTTTCATATTTTGAGTCCTGGATTGGAAAGGATCTTCATATTCAACCTACTATTAAATTATACCTTGAGAAGTCACGTTGAAGACCAACAATCTACTGATCGAATACCGAAGACTCCAGATTTTGGGAAAAACAGAAATAAATGAAAATCAAGATATAGAAATTTAAGTTAAGTCACATTAGATTCATTTGAGCACCTAGTACCTTACACAACACGGTTACACGGGTCTAGATCTAATTCTTCAAAGATAAATATACAAACCCAGTCATAATATTGTTAAAGAATCATCGCAGGGCTATCCATCTGAATAAGTGATTGATCAGTAAATCAAGATCAAAATCTTCTACATTATTGAATTATTGTTATTAAATAAGTTGATGAAGCCTCTCTTTTATTATCCGAACGTCCAAAGTGTTATTCAACATTGTTTAGGAGAGTTATAGGAAATAGAGGAAGAATCTAGAGGTGCAAGTGAGCTGAATCGTGATCAAGAAGGAGTCGCTGTCGGGATAGAGCTGAGTCCCAGTACAATTACCAGCCGGGAGCCGAAGCTTAATACTCTCATCGAAGCAGATACCATCATCCAACAAGTTGAGAAGACGACACCGATTCAAGAGGAAACTTAATAGACATCTACAACCAGGAGCAAGGTATTTGTTCACGATTTTAACGATTCTTTACTTTTCTTTAATTATTGTAACCAAGTATTTAGTTTGTCAAGATTTGGTGAGCACATTGTTGCTCACTGTAACATATATATATATATATATATTTTTGTTAATATATATGAAAATATTATATATATATATATATATTATATTATATATCTATATATAATATATATATATATATATAATATATATATATATATTATATATATATATATATAAATATATTTTATATATAATATATATAAATATATATATATATATAATATAATATATTATTAAGTGATGCAGGTAAACATCCGCATCGACAGGAGCATTGGCACATTTATTAAAGATCCGCATCGCGCTTGCCCTGCGGATGTTGCGCGGATATTTATTGTTGAGATTTGATAAAGAATTTTATAATAAAAATCTGAAGGCAAACTTTAAATGAGAGACATAGGACTCAACTCAACTG
>JABUQX010033183.1:25000-32332 GCA_015478945.1 Trachelipus rathkii
AATTGTATGGACCGTAATCAGATTTAATCTAATCGAAAAAAAAAAAACTTTATAATTTTAAAATTACGTGAAAATCTTTTTAGTGATGAGGACATTTGGTGTGTTTTAATAAAAAAGTTTTTAGTATTTAATAATTATAAAGAGAGCAAAGACTTAAGAACCTCCAAAACTCAGGCCATAGTAGGCCAAGGGATATAAAATTTGCAACATATCATCACAAGGCGCACAGCTTAGGGCTTGTTGCGAGAAATAGACAATGTAAAAAAGTGGATGATTCAAATTCTTCAGGTATATTAATATTAATTTTTGGGTCAAATTTAAATAGGCCAGTTTTTGCCATAATGACCAAGTTTAAGATGAATGATAGCTTATGGAATATTTATATAGGTACCAATGTTTCAAAAAAGAAATTAATGGTTATTAATTGTAATTATTATTATCTATTATCAGTTATTATTATTTCCCTTCTACATTAAGTTTTTTTGAACAACTACTATAAAACATACACATGCATACATACCCTCACACATACCTACTCACACACACACACACACACACACACACACACAGGTAATTGTAGAGCTATGTGTAGTACAAAAACCAATTTTTTGAACTGTTGTTTTGGTACAAAAAAAATTTATATATATATATATAATAATATACTATATATATATATATATTAATCTATATATATATATAATAAATATAATATATATATTATATATATATATATATATATATATATATATATTATATATATATCTATGTATATTATATATAGCAATCGCTGTATCTCAGAATATTTTTATAAAAAAATAATAGCATAGAATCTAAGAAAATTAAAATTTATAACATGAATAAAAAAAAGCAAAACATGGGTGTTGTTCTTTAGGAAAAAAGTTAGTTACAAAAAAGTTTGAAAAAAATGAATGCAAATTCTATAACCATAAAAACTAAGTTTTAATTGCATTATATGTCGTGGGAGGGACAATTGAGAGAAAATGGCATTCTGGTCAGTTCGCATATAAGAAAAGCCTATGGGAGTTTGCAAACTTTTGAGAGGCTTGTAACTTTTTTTTTTCCTAAAGATGTTACCCATTTATTCATTATAATTTTTTAGTCTATATGATTAGTTATGATTTTTATAAAAACCTGCGATATAGCAGTTCTGCTATATATATTATATATATATATATATATATATATTATATATATATATATAGTATATATATATATATATATTATATATATATATATATATATATATATATAATTATATATATATTAGTAATATATATATATATATATATATATATATATATATATTATAATATATATATATATATATATATATATATATCTATATATATTATATATTATATATATATATATTATATTATAGTTAATTTCTAAAATGAATTCGGTTAAAGAAAATAGGAAAAGCCTATTTTTTTTTCCTACGGCTATTAAAAACGGCTTCCCAACTTCCAGAAAATTCATATCTATAAGAACATTCCCCCCCTCGACTTTTAAATTTTCTTACTGGTCGATAGCCATCGTACAAGTTTTTCCAATCCCCCACTTGCTTCTCCGTTCAGATAAAAGACTTCTCGAGTTTCCATTTCGCCTAATTTTTTTTATTTCTAATCCTAGTGCTTTTTCTTTGTTTTGTTCATCGATTTTTGTATCTTTCATGATTCCTATTTATATTTTCTATGTAATTAAAAACTTTTTGAAAGTTGATTTCAGGAAAATTCTGCAAAGGAAATTTACAATCATTTCCCCACGTAAGCTTTTAGCATCCTTTTTGAGAACCTCTCTCCCACTTTAAGGGAATATCACCTCTCCTCCTCCCCCCCCCCCCATTCACTCCAGGCCAGCTATTTTTCCATGCTGGATCACTTTTTTGATTTTTGTGAGACCTATTACATGTGCTCGTTCCATATCGCATATTTCCAATATTTCAGCTGGCAATCGGTGTATGGATTAGTAATAAACTTTTAAACGGAACTGGTGTTGGTCATAGCGCTCCTATCATCAAGGCATCATATTTGATATTCCCAACAAGCAGAATTTGGGAGAGTGGCGTCCTCTTCACTCTGAAGTTCCTCAAGAAGTTGTAAAAGAAGCTCGCAAGATATACACCATCGATTGCGAGACTGGAATACCACGGAACATTCACACATAAAAGGTTAGCAAAAATCTCACATTTATCAAATTTTAAAGGCTACATTCAATAGTATATTTTTTATTTAAGATTTTTTTCGCCCCTTTTGAATATTTTAAATAAAAATAGCCATTTCTTTAACGTAAAAATTACAGTAAAACTTTTGGGGTCAATTTTTTTGTAATATATACAAAATTTATTGTCCAAATTGAGGACAACACAAAATCACTCACATTTTGCCATATTGGAAGAGCATATGTTACTCAGCTTTATGATAACAGTTTTATCGCAAATTTCAATATAATAAATGATAAGCAATAAAAACGTTGCCACACTACAAAGGCACTTGATCCTAAAAAGTATATAAATTTCACCACAAATATTCATGCCTATAATGCAAAGAGAAAAATAAATATTGCCACATAGCACTCAAAGGAACCCGTTTTCCTACGATATGAAGAAATTTATAACCGAAAAACAAATCTCTCTCCATCAATATTCCTCCCCAAAAGAATATAAAGATGCTCCAGAACTACTCAAATCGCTACAAAACTATCAGAATGATTCAGCATCCCTCTCCCAGAGGCAAAAATTTGATAACTACACTAAATATGGTAATAGCAGTTCCACCACTCTTGGTAATTTCGACGCAATTCTAAATGTTATAGATAACAGAAACGCCACCACTCACAAGGCATATTTTGAAAATATTTTTAAAGATGGTTCTCAAAATTTGAGTAAAAACACAATTTTAAACGCTTTGCCTACCAATACCTCTGATAAAGAATATAAATTTATTTCAAATTTTCAATTAAATAAACCTAAATTTCATACTACATTTATTAAAAAGGGCTTCTTATATAAGAAAACAAAATATTATTGTACACTCAAATTGAGTTCAAAGGAGATTTTAAATATTAATTATTTGAATGTTGAAACGCCCTCCACATCTCCTTGTAATTTAAATGCTGCTATAAATGTAAATCACAATGAAAATATCCCTTCTTTCGCTTTTGAGAACGCTCTTACTGATGAGGTATTGCCATCTGTAAGTTCAGATGTTAAAAATTTTGTAGATCACAATGATTTTAAGTCACAGGTTTTTATAAATAATAATAATATAAATTGTAATGGAAATTTTGAAAATACTAACACATGCCGAGCGTTTCACAAAAATGTTTCTCATGCAAATCTAAACTCTTATTATTTAAATGCTCCGCGAAATTATGAAAATTTTAAAAATGTTACCTCATGCAAATCATTTCACGATAATGTTGAAAACCATATTTCACATACCGTATTAGATACAAATTATTTTAATGTTCCAGGTAAATTTAATGCTAAAACACACTCTACTAATGTTGCAAGTAGGTTGCACAATGTTCAAAATTTAAATTATTTCAATGACTCTAATAACGTAACTGAGAGGGAATTTCAAATAGTTAACATGGGCTCCACTGCTCAAAATGATGATTTTAAAAATATTTCAACTACAAATTTAAATAAAACGATCCTCGAAATGCTCACTCCAACGCCACAACGCTAACTCGCTCTCTTTTAAAGCTTTGAACTCTCCTGAAGATGGTGTGTTGTTACCTTCAGAGAGTGAATTTGATAAGAAGAGAGATCGCAATATAAAATATTTAAATGTGGAAAATGTTCCAAATTATATGTGTGATCAAAAAGAACCCGCCAATGCTGTCTCTCTTAGCACAAATTCACATAATACACTAGATAGGGACCACAATATTTCTTTTTTCCATTTCAGTTCTGAGTATGCTGTAGATGATGATGTATCCTTAGCCGTTCCAGAGGATGTACATAATGAGACGTCGGGAGGATCTGTAGAATTAATAAGTGATAACTTTAATCCAAATGTATTCCTTTCTAGGGGTCTTCCTGCTCAAGAATCTCATCAAGGTCTAAAAGACCAGGTGTTTGGTAATTTTATAAATGATTTTCATAAATTTACTATTTTTAATAATAATTTTAATAATGCTGCACATTTATATAATTCTTTTACTTGATAATACTAGGCTTAACTTTAATGAGATCATTAATACCTTGGAAATAGAAACCAGTTCAAGTGAAATGACGAAGAGTTAAAATCCAACTCTGAGCTTTCACACCTCACAAGGGGTAACCCTATCGCCCGTTTTAGAAATACTAGGTTGGGGGATAGGAACCCTTATGACACTACATACGCAATAGCACTAAATGCCGCACATATAAAGGAAAATGAGGAAAGTAATGAAGGTGTAAGTATTGATATTGACCTTACTTCAGCGCAGGTAGAGCATTGGAAGGTGGATAGAGAGATGGAGAAAGGTGATGCAGTATGCACTGAGGATGAAAAGATAATGAGCAGCGATGCTATAGGCATCTCCCATAGCACGCATTGGCATGGTTAAAAGCTATGTGACGGAAACAAACAATATGAATGGAGATATAGGGGTCCGAAAGCGCACTTTCAACCCATATCGCAGGAAAAGAATATTAAGTAGAGCACATGACAAAAGTAATATATCTAACATGGCACACTCTAGCATAGGCAATATTCCTTCCAATTTGATTTTTCATAGTGATACACCTTTCAATGAACATTGCAAATTGGGCCTAAATTTTGTAAACACTCAGCATAGTTTTCAAACCTCTCCTTCTTGTTCTGATTATATGTTACCGTTTCATTTCACAGATTCCTCTAATTCTTTCTTGGATTTAATTAAAAACTATGATCTCTCCCCCTCATTAATGTCTAATATAGATTTCTCTTTTCCTTCTAAGCACGCTCAAACTATTCCAAACGAGAATCTCTCTCAGAGCCCTCCACCTCCCCCTTTCTCTCGAAATGACTCCTCTGATACCGTTTTATCTTTTAGTGAGGCAATGTTTTCAGACTCTTTATTAGATTCTCACATTCCTGTTTCTGAGCAATTTGTATTACCCTTTCAACTTTCGCTTGTTAAATATTTAGAACCTCACCCTTCAGTTGATTCCTCTCAAGTTGAAATTCTCACTTCTAAACACAATATGAGCTCTCTCTCTCTTCCTCAAGTAGCATCACACTCTTCCTTGCTCACAAATGACGCAGCTTCAATTTCAAACTCACAACCACCCATTATTAATTCACATTTAGAGAAAAAAGAATCGAACCCCACACCTCCACAGAACAAAACTTTTAAATCTCAACACCAAACTTCTTTCTCAACGCATGATTTTTCAAACCTTTCTACTCAAACCACACCTATAGTAGACTCTAATATCACTTTATCTCAAACCAAATCACCTCATTTCTCAAATACAATCAATGATCACAGTAGTTCTCAAAGCACAATCCCACAGGAGTTGACTCTATCTTCCTCTTTTACAAATAATACTAACGTAATCAGGGATGAACAGACAACATATCAATCTCTTATTGGACCCGCTTACTTCCTCGATACTGATATATCTGTTAACTCTTATACATTAAACAATAAACGCTTCTTGATCGATAGCGGCTCTAATTCGAGCCTTTCAAAGAAATCTCTTATAGTAGAATTGGAAACCAAATTTGGAATAAAGATACCGCTAGTAAAAACTCCTATAATTTTGAAGTCAATCACCGGGGATATATTCAATCAAATTGGTACTACCATTTTGCATATTCACATTAAACACATAGTTGTTCCTGTTAATTTTATTGTTATAGACGACTCCCTGTGTGGCTTCAAAGCCGATTTACTATTAGGAACTAATTTTTTAACTCAGCCAAATATTAGGTTTGAAGCTCACAAAAACACTATCTCTATTATGTCTGATACAGCTTACATCTCTATGCCACTAATTCCTATATACCCACAACGTCAAAGCCTTCCTAAACCTCAAATTAATCACAACACTTCATTGCCTCTCTACCCTAAAGATACAAATTTTGCAAATGATTTAATGATTGACACTGATACTACATATAAATTATCTGTCATCGAAAACGTCACACTTGAACCTTACTCAAAGACCACTCTGTCTGTAAATGCTCTTTCTTTATCTCTAACCCCTCCCCCTGACCGTCTCATTTTGACTTCGGAAAAGTCGTTTCTCCATAATTGTATATTTATTGGCAGTGTCATGAGCACTGTTAACCAGGGCCAAGTTCTTTTAGATATTATCAATATATCCGCCGCGCAACATACATTGCAAACAAACTCCTTTTTAACAATAGCAAACCCTCTTTTTACTCTTGATACCCCCTTTGAAACTTCGCATGTCAATTTAGCCTCCGCTTCTAAAGGCCTTTCTGCAGCGCAACTGCGGAAAACTTATAAAGAAATCGTTCAAGAGTCTTTTAAAAATGAAGAAGATGAGTGTGCAACACTTACAGATCCAAATCAACTGGAAAATTTATTGGACCTTTTGAATAAATTACAAGATAACTTACAGCTTTAGAGATGATGAAGTACCAACTGTCCGCTAAGAAATTTAAGGTAACACTCAACGGACGACAGCGCCAAAAGGTATTGTACGACCTCAATACGCCTCCGCCCACAGTACTTAAACACATAGAACAATGGGGTGGAAGATTCCCTTTCACAAGGGGTATATCAGACCCATTTCAAGCGAACACTCAGCACCTTTACTGATCATTCAAAAAAAAAGCAGAGAACCAAGGGTGGTAGTCGACTACCGTCTCCTTAATTCAAACACTACTATTATGAGGTTTCCATTGCCTTGCATCAATGGATATCTTAGGTTCTTTAGGCAACAGTTGTATTTTTTCTTCCCTTAACCTTAAGGATGCTTATAACAGTATGAAAGCCACTTTCCCCGTAATACTTCTTTGTGCTGTGAAGTAAGGGGATGAAGGTTACTAACGCGTTTAAACTTTGGTTTGGCCAATGCTCCGAGCGCCTATTCAAAAGTAAGGGAGTTAACTTTACATCATCTCTTAGGCGACGCTTGCAGAGTTTTCCTCGAAGACGTTCTTATCATGGGAACTTCTCTGGAAAACCATCTTGAAAACATAAAGAAATGTCTTTGATGCATTTCGGAAAAACAGGTTGAAAATGTTGAACGAATGACATTTTTGTTTGTTTTTCATTTTTTTGTTTGAAAAAAATGATTTTTTTTTAGATTCATATATTTTTTTTTTTGTTGATGTTTTATTTTTTATGGAATTTTTTTGTCAT
>JABUQX010033184.1:5000-7500 GCA_015478945.1 Trachelipus rathkii
TGAATGGTGGTTGGTGAATGATTTTATCGCAACAAGCATCTTGTGCCAATGCCGGCATGGCTTGACATTGGTTGGGTTGCTCCTGTAACCCAGGATCAACCCATCAAAATGCCGTGTAGCCCCTGCAGAAGTTCTATATCTATACTTTATATCTGTACCTCTTATTCCAGACACATATTGCTCACTACTAATACATTAGCACAGTTAATAGCATACCGTCATGTAAGAACCTAGCACACTCTCAAGACTTATTCCTTTGCATCCACTAAGGATTTAATTGCACCACCAACCTTCCTGCCATTCACACAACTTTCCTACTACACTCTTGCATCATCCGTTCCCTTTTTCAATTCACCATATATCTAAATGACTTGAACTCAGCGCACATTGTCCCAGCCTCTCACTCATCTAACTACATAACTTTACACAGAGAACTATGCTCACTCAAAACCATACAACCATAACCTTACTCTTTCTACGTTTACTTTCAAACCCTTCCTTTTACAACGACCTGCCCAAAATCTCTCTCTCTAAATCCCTCAAAGGCTATTTCAGATTCGCCAGCACTAACTATATCCGCTATAATAAGGTAGGGTACCTCCTCCACTCTCTTTCATTCTCCTTCCTCCTAACACCATCCCTTGCTACCTCACCACACCTCTGATCTTTCCCAATAACCCATCCATATATATATTAATATATTATATATATATATATATATATATATATAGATATATATATATATATAATATATTATGTATATTATATATATATAGTATATAGTATTATATATGTTTTACTTATATATATATATATATAATATATATATTATAACTATAGTATATATATATATTCCTTTTTCAATTGAATCAATTCAAACCTTTGATATATTTCTTTTAACCCAAAGAAAATAATTATTTTCTCCTTCGGCCCGGCTCCAACTGCTCGTGACTATAGGTTTCTGCACTGTTTGAAGAATTGTGCAGTACTTTCCTGGCAATAAATTTTTCACGTACAAAAATATGTTTTGAAAAAAAAATTATGCCCAGAATCCGGTTCCGTTTCATACTCCGGCTGCGGCCCTACAGATCCGGCGCAGGATCACTAAAGGTTTGCTGCAACTATTTGGAAAAATTGTGTTAGCAACGTCTTTCTGGCGATAAACTTTTCCAAAAAAAAAATTTATAGAAACAAATTATACCAGAATCCGGCTCCGTTTCCGACTCCGGGTTCCCGATCCAACTAAGGTTTCTGCACTATTTGAACATTGTCCAGTCAGTACTTTCCGGCAATAAATTTTTCATCTAAAAAAATATTTCCTTAAAAAAAATTTTATAAACAGGATCCGGCTCTAACTCCCGGCCTCCGTGTTCCGACTCGATCCGGATCCGACTAAGCGTTTTTTTAAACTAATTTGAAATTAGTCAGCAAGTTCTTCTGGCAATACATTTTCACTAAAAAATATTTTTCTGAAAAATATTTATAAGCAAGATACGGCTCCGGATCCGAACTCCGGATCCTGCTGGGCCGGGATCCGGATCCATCAAAGGTCCCTGCACTATTTGAAAATTGTTCAGCCCATCTTTTTCAATAAATTTTTTCACCTAAAAAATATTTCTTTAAAAATATCATACCCAGGACCCGGCTTCGGGTTCGGCTCCGGATCCGGTCCGGATCCGACTAAGGTTTCTGTAAACTAATTGAAATTGTTCAACACTCTTCTGGCAATACATTTTTCGCATAAAAAGATATTTTTTGAAAAGAAATTAATATATTCAGGATCCGGCTCCGGCTCTGGCTACGGCTCCGACTGCTCCGATATCGGCTCCGGATTCGGCTTCGGCTTCGATCTGGCTACGGTTTCTTCACTATTTGAAAAATTGTTCAGCAGATCTCTATCAATAAATTTTTCGCAAAAAAAAATATTTTTTCGATAAAAATCATACTCCGGCTCCCTATTTCGAACTCCGGCTCCGGCTCCGACTCCGGATCGGGATCCGAAGGTTCGTGCACTATTTGAAATTGTTCAGCACATCTTCTGGAATAAATTATTAATCTAAGAAAATTATCTCTTTGAAAAAATTTATACCAAATATAAGGCTCTGAATCTGGATCCGGATCCGCAGAACCCCGACTAAGGTTTCTGCCACTATTTTGAAATTTGTTCAGTACGTTTTTATTGGCATTAAATTTTTCACCTAAAAAAATATTTTTTGAAAAAAAATTCATACACCAGGCTCCGGCTCTGACTCCAGCTCCGGCTCTACTCCAGCTCCGACTTCACTTTCGGTCCTGGATCTGACTAAGGTTTCTGAACTATTTGAAAATTGTTTAGTTCGTCTTCTGGCAATAAAGTTTTCACCTAAAAATACTTTTATAAAAAATTCATAAACCCAGACTCCGGCTCTGACCTCGGATCCGGATCCGACTAAGGTTTCTGAACTATTTCAAAATTGTTCAGCACGTCTTCTATCCATAAAATTTTCACCTAAAAAAATAT
>JABUQX010033184.1:12500-15000 GCA_015478945.1 Trachelipus rathkii
AAGTTTTTAGAAGAAAAGCACTTTGAACACATGGTTTTTTAATCAAAGATTTCCCAAATCTTTTGGAGGATATCCATAAGCAGATAAGCTCCCATGTCAATCTACATCTAAATTCATCTGTTCTGTATATTATCACCTAACTCTACTGAATACCCTAAATTTTATGACAATGTACTGCAAACTCCAAAGTAGAAATATTCTCCATTTTTTTTCTTTCAAAGAAATTATAATTTTGGGTGATTTGCATCTTCAAAACCACCAGTGGCTTTTCCCTAGTTCTCATGATACAGCTGATGAACTTACCTACCATTTCTCCATCAAGAATGACCTTGAGCATTTGGTTAAGGTCCTTATTTGTATCCCTGATCGTCTTGGAGATGAACCCAACATTACAGACCTTTTTTAAACTTTCAATCCTTCCCCCTATTCTGTTAAACTCCTTCCTCCTCTGGGTCCGTCCGATTACCATCCTATCTCTGTATCTTCTATTATCTTTTATCTCTTGAAATCTTCCGCGGAAAAGACTCACGCTTAGGCAAAGGAAATATTTCTGGTACTTTGGCGCTACAGACTGGTCGAACTTGCAGTCGTACTTCTTGACTTCCCATGAATGGCCACTGCTTCGATGGGAAGGGTGCAGAACACATACCCAAGGTGACTCTGTCTACCATAGAAGCATGCATTCCAAATTTTTTCCCCTTAACTATATCTAAAAAATCCTTTGTTGAACTTTGCTTGCTCTCATGTTATTCGCTACAGGGACGCTAAGTTCAGGAATTATCGTCGTCTTCAAACTCTAGAAACTCACTATATTTATATTTCAGCTACAAAATCTATTCTCCGTGATATTAGAAACTCCTAGAAAATTTAATTATCTTTTTTTCTTCCTCCTCACGCCCTTTCTGGCATTTTGCAAAAAAAAAAAAAAAAAAAAAGAAAAAAAAAAAATGTCGACTCCAACTATGCATCTTCCTTTTCCTCCTTCAGTATCCTCCAATGGCACAACTACCATATTATGTTCTGTTAAAGCTAAACTCTTCATTCAACATCTCTTCATTCTAACATCACTTCTTCGCCTTTTCCAACTTATTTATGCCTAACATCACAATTTCTTTCAATGTTGTTTTTATATGCTCTCTTAGAGCTTAACACTAAGAAGGGATATGGTCTTAATAGAATTCCTTCTATGGTTCTTAAAAGTTGTGCTTCAGAGCTTGCTCCCCGTCTTCGTAAACTGCTTTGTCTCTGTCTTTCCACTTCGACCATTCTTTGTTTTTGGAAACGTGGTCTTTTCAACCTCTGGCGAAAATGAGAAACCTGTTTCAGCCCTCTAACTATTGTCCTATCGCTTTAACTTTAGTTCTTTTTAAGGTTTTTAGAATTTATCCTCCACTGGAAGGTTTGGAATTTTCTATTCTAACATTTGAACGCCAATGTGACTTTTGTAAGAACAGCTTTACCGGTAATCTTCTCTCTTTTCTCTATGATTCATGATTCACGATCATCTGTTATTCGTGATTTCACTGAATTTTTTGCTGTGGTGCTAGACATATCTAAAGCATTCGATAGAGTCTGGCATTAAGTTTTAATTTTTAAACTTTCCTCTTTCGGTATCTATCCTTCTCTCTTTGGCCTTCTCTCTTATTTCCTTTCCTGTCATTCTTTGGCAGCTTTTGTAGATGACTTCCTTTAAATCTATTAATTAGTAGTGGTGTTCTTCATGTTTCTGTTCAATCTTCAACCCTTTTTTAATTTTTCATTAATTACCTTCTTTCTATCAAACTGTGTCCATCCACTTCTATGAGAATTCCTTTACCCTTCACTATTCCTTCCAGTTTGGAATTCAATCCTCTCAATGGCCATTAAGGCATGCCGGGAAGATGGTCTTGAAGTAGCTGGCAACTGCTCTTTCTAGCATCTCTATTGGGGCAAAGAAAACATGGTAGTTTTCAATGCCTCAAAGACACAGTTTTTTATATATCTACTCGACGGAATCTACCACACAATTTTAATATCTTCTTCGAAAAAGCACAACTCAAACCTTTATCTGCATTTTAATATTCTTGGCTTTTCTTGGTGTGACCTAAATTATGAGGATCACATTAAAACTCTTTCCTAAACGAATTCCTAGGATGGTGGGTGCTCAGAGGTGTCTTTAGAACTTTTTCTCACCACCCTAGTTGCTGCTCTGTATAGGGGTGTTGTTAGCCATGAATAAAGTGTGCATCACAAATCTTGGGTGGTTCCACACACTCTGCTTTTCTTGATAAGGCACAGTCTAGGGCTTTCGAACTTATCAATTCTCCTACACTAACTAACTCTCCCCAAATTATTTCCAGCCGTCTAACAGTTGCATCAGTAATTATAAACTAGCTTTTACAATGGACGCTGTTCTCCTAAACTATCTAGCCGAGAACCTCCTAATTGGAGGAGAGCACTGGGGGTATAGTGCGTAACATGCACCGGAAACAGAAAAGTTGTAGAAGAATATGACACAAGT
>JABUQX010033184.1:17500-27500 GCA_015478945.1 Trachelipus rathkii
TCAGAGAAGGAAAGGAGGTTACGTGGCGTGCACCCCCCGGAGGGGGTGCTGGCCCCTCCAAGTAGGAAATGACCGTAGAATGATGAAATTTGGCATACACCCTTCTTATAAGGTAACCTCGACGCAGCCGAGGTAACGTGACGCTACGCCCATTGAGGGATGGGATGTGCCCCAAAACCTTGGAAATGGTCGTAGAAGGATGAAATTTGGTATACACCTTTCTTAAGAGGTAACCTCGTCGCAGACGAGGTTACGTGACGCTACGCCCATTGGATGTTGGGGCTGAGCCCCAATACCTTGGAAATTGACGTAGAAGGATGAAATTTGGTATACACCTTTCTTATAAGGTAACCTCGTCGCAGCCGAGGTTACGTGTCGCTACGCTCATTGGGTGTTGGGGCTGAGCTCCAATACCTTGGAAATTGATCACAGAAAGATAAAATTCGGTATACACCTTTCTTATAAGGTTACATCGTCACAAAGCGGTTACGTTTTGCTACGCGCCCAGGGTAATGGGGCTGAACCACAAAACTTAATTAATGGCCATAGAAAGATGAAATTTGGAGAGTACACAGAAGAGGAAGGATAAATAGGACAAGTGTAAGAGCACGGATGCATCTTACAAAGATAAGCCGTTTTCTAAAGGTTGAAGACTTACATTTCTATTTTCAAATCTAGCTTTCTTTTTACAAACGTCAATTAATATATAGTTTTTCATAAGTTAAAACATGCATATATTGTTTGCTATTTTTCTTTTAGAAGTTTTATTTTACATTTAAAATTGTGTATTATTTTTTTTAATTTAATTTTTTTTATTTTAATTTTTTTTAATTTGAATTTTTAATTTATTTTCATATCTTTCTAATTTTTTTGTTTACTTTTAATATATTTTTGTTTTATTTGTTTAAAACATTTTGTTTTTACTAAAATTTTTATTCTTTTCATGTTTATAACGTAAAAAATTTGAATTTTTACTCACCCTCAAGCAATAAATCAGTAAATCAGTTAATTAAACCATCCATCCCACCATCCCATATCCACGATCTATTGATCTATTGATCTATTGACTTATTGATCTATTGATCTAATGATTCAAATCATATTTTGTAAAAGATAACACAAAATTTTATTTATTTTAATTTTATTTATTTAAAATATATATTTTTACTAAATTTTTTATTCTTTTTATGCTTATAACTTTAAAAAAATTGCGTTTTTACACCACCTAAAGAAGTAAATCAGTAAATCAAAACACCCACCCCATCCCTTCCACCCAAACATGATCTGTTGATCTTTTGATCTATTGATCTATTGATCTATTGATTCAAGTCATATTTTGTATAACGTAACAAAACATTTACTAATTTTTATTTTACTTTGTTTAAAATATTTTGTTTTAACTAATATTTTTATTCTTTTTATGTTTATAACTTAAAAAATTTGCGTTTTTACACACCGCAAAGCAGTAAATCAGAAAATCAGAAAATCAAACCACCATCCTTCCCCTCCACCCATCTCTGATCTATTGATCTATTAATCTATTAATCTATTGATCTATTGATCTATTGATCTATTGATCTATTGATCTATTGATCTATTGATCTATTGATCTATTGATCTATTGTTTAAAGTCATATTTTCTGTAACTACACAGAACTTTTATTTATTTTTATTTCATTTGTTTAAAAAATATATATTTTTGCTAAATTTTTATTCCTTTTACGTTCATAACTTAAAAAATTTGTGTTTTTATAAACCCTAAAGTAATAAATCAGTAAATAAAATCATCCGCAACTCCCCTCCCACCCATTCATGATCATTGATCTACTGATCTATTGATCTATTGATCTATTGATCCAAGTCACATTTCAAATATCATTTTGGGCAAACATAAAAATAAGTTCTTTATATACTGAACAACGAAAATATGCTAACGTAACAACATATTCACATTAATAAAGCTAACATAGCATAAAATGAAATAAGAATATAATGTAAAACGAAAAACCTTACATAAATTATGAACGTTACTTTAAAAATTCTATTGTTATAAAAGTAAAATAAGTTATTTAAAAAAAAAAAAACTCTAGTTATAAAGTTATATATGAACTTTACTTTAAAAACTCAAGTCACTTATAAATAATAAAAGTTTGATTAAAGATACTAAAAAAAACTTATAAAAGTGTAATTAAACTTATATAAAATTTTGTAAATCTAAAAGTATGATTAAAGTAACATATTCACTTTTTTTTCAAAATTATATCTAACATATCATTGTTATTTTTACATTAACATAGTAATATTTAACTAAAATTTATGAAAACATACCTAATTATCATATTGACCAACGAATATACGCTAACCTCACAAAGCTTTTAACATCAACATAGTAATATTTAACAAAATTTATCATAACCTTACCTAACTATCATATTTCCAAAGGAATAACTGCAAAGAAAACAAAGTTTTACCCTCAGTAAAGCTAAATTTTTAACATAACATACTTAACACACAACCGGCATACGAATAAACTGCTATAATTAACAAAGTTAACAACATAACCAATAAAGCTAACATATGGGAAGTAAAATAAGTTTTCATTTATATAACATATAATTTTCATTGTAAAGTGCATTATATTAATACATTAAAACATATAAGTTTATTTTAAATATATTAATTCATCTGAGCAGGGGACATAGGATTCTGCACAAATTGAGCATCTTCTCTATATCTCTCCAGAGATTCAACTCCCTCTTAAATGATGTAAGTATAAATACCTCCTGCAGCACTAATCCATTCTTCTGCATATTCAGGTTCAATAGCACGCATTCTCTCATTCCAAAGAGAAGTAAACTTTTCCACGTTGTTAGTTATTATCATACTCCTGTATACCCCGTTGTACGGTAAACAACATGTTTCAGTGTAAATATTTTAGATTATCCCATGAGCTACATGTATTAAGTCTTCAAATATGTCGAATTCTTCAAGATGAGATGTTAATTCGTTTTTCATTTTAACCAAAGCTAAAATATTTTCAGATGAACGAACTGTGAACCCTATACACATGTACGCCAGAATGTGGCATTATCGAGGGGCTTCCAATAGTTGCGTACATCAAGGCTTTTAATATTGTGACACGATGAGAAAACAACATCTATTCTATTAGAACCTCTCACACTGTCTCCTCCGCTAGATATTTCACTATGAGTCGATGCATCAGATGACACATACTTAGCCTTTACCCATGCTCCTGCGAAATCAATAATCTTGATGAATTCTTCAACCGAAGTGAATTAAGGTCTATTATTTGCACCTCCGGCAGGAATACAAGCAATATATCAGCCTACATTCGGTTTACAAATAAATATAAATGACACATCGTCGGGAATAACGAAGGTTCTCGTAAAGATATCAACAACAAGCTTAGGTGTAGGGTGAGACGTTATCGTACCAGCACAGCGAAAACTGTCTTACTGATGAAAATCGAGTGTATAAACAGTCCCTAAATGTAATGAGATTCTTTCTTTTAACCTTTCAGAAGAAACTAAACAAGAATATGACGTATGAACGAACCATATAGGTTCAAAAGTTTATACAACATAGCATGTACAGCTTTGTTTAAACATGAAATTGCAACAGAAACAAAAATGTAATAATAACAATAATTATTTCATGTACAGGCTTTACACCCGAGTCATTTTCTGTTCGTGTTATTATTTTCATGTTCAGGTTTTACGTTCGATTCGTTTTCGGTTCGCATTTGTATTTTTATGTTGAGGCCTTACGAGCAATTCGTTTCATGTTTCTATTTGTATTTCGTATTTCATTAGGATTATTAGATCACGGTCGAGAAGTTGTTCAAACTTCTCAACCCTTCGAAACATTTTTGCAATACCTTTGATTCTTGTTTGTCAAAGGGTTAATAAAACAAATTAATTAAAAACATTTTATGTTTTCGCTAATGCCTTTATTCTTTTTATGTTTATAACATTAGTATAGTAATTTTTAACAAAGTCTAACAAAAAATTTATAATAGCATTACCTATCTATCATACTGATCAACGAATAAATGCGAATCTATGCAGTGTTGATAAATTTTCTCTGTCTGATGAGCTGCTGTCAATCTTACCAATCTCACATGTTCTATCACATCTATGACATATTAATGTTAATTTAATATTAAAATAGTAATATTTATCATATCATAACCTAATTAACAAATTGAACTACGAATAAATGCTAACATAACAAAGTTTTAACATCAGTAAACCTAACAAAATATATTTGTTTATTGTAATTTTATTTATTTTTATTTATTATTTAAATTTTTGTTCTTTTTAATTTTGTTTATTTAAAAAAATATATATTTTTTAAAAACTTTTATTTCTTTTTTATTTTATTTATTTAAAACATTTTGTTTTTACTAAAATTTTAATCTTTTTATGTTTATAACGTAAAAAAAAGTAGCATTTAACAGACCCTAAAGCAGTAAATCAGTAAATCAAACTACCCAACCCTCACCCTCCCATCTTTGATCTATCGATCTAGTGATCTATTGATTCAAGTCATATATAAACCATCATTTTTTATATAAACATAACATAAAATAAGTTCCTTGAATAAAATATCATAATAACATTCACAAAGGTCCCTTCTTAACAACATTAAATAACTAACATTACCTAGAAAACGTAACCTATTTACACTTTTTCAAGCATATCTCTACCATCCCAATGTCAATTTTTCATTAACATAGTGATATTTAACAAAAAAATTTCATAATCTTACCTAATTATCACACGGGTCAGCGAATAAATGCTAACATAACAAACCTAAACTAAGAATATATTGTTCAACAACAAACCTAACATAAATTGCACACGAATAAACTGATAACATTAACAAAGTTTCCTATTTAACATCCATTTTTTATAAAACATTACATAAAAATAAGTTCATTGTATGAACATAAAATTAAATATATTAAAAACATTTTATATTTTTGCTAAATCAAAACTTGAACTGCAATTAAGCTAACATGACATTACAAGTTCTAAGAACATAACGTGCCATAACATACCTGACATACCTTACATACAAATAAACTGCCAACATTATCAAAGTTCTCTGCTTATCAACAGCTAACAAACAAATATGAAATTATGATACATTATCATAGCAATATTTAACAAACTTACACCAACACGAATAATTGATAACACAGACAAAGTTTACTGCACAATACCGGTAAAGCAGCTAACATCACGCATACCTCTAACATCAAGGTTAATTTTTGCTAAACATGTTGATGTTTAACAAAAATTTATCATAAACTTACCTAGTTATCATATAGCCCAGCGAATAAATGCTAACATGACAAAGTTTTCACATCAATAAAGCTAATATATTATAACCTAAACTAGGAATATAATGTACAACAAGAAACCTAACATACCTTATGCAAGAATAAACCGATAACATTAACAAAGTAAGTAATTAACATTACCTACAAACTCAGCTGAACTAATAACATAATGTAAAACCACAAACCTACTTGACCTTATGTAAGAATAACCTGCTAACATTAACAAAGATTCCTACTTAACAGCAGTAAGTAACTGACAGTACCTACAAAATGTAACCTATTCACACTTTTCAAGCATATCTCTAACACATCAATGTTAATATTACATTAATATTTAATACTAATAATAATATTTAACAAAAAATTATCATAATAGTACCTAGCTATCATAAGCCCCATTGAATAATTGCAAACATAACAAAGTTTTATCCTCAGGAAAGTTAACTAAAAAACATACCATACCTTACATATGAATAATATGCTAACATTAACAAAGTTCCCTACTTATCAAAGGTAAAGTAACTAACATTGCATGCAAAACACAATCTATCCTCACTTTTCCAACATATCAATGCTAATTTAGCAAAACTTAACAAAAAACATAACATACCTTAATTTAACATACCTTAAACATAACATGAAAAGATAACATATCTTAAAATAACATACCTTGCATACGAATAAACAACCAACATTAACAATGTAAACTGGTTAATATCTGTAAAATAACTGCCATTACATTACAATACGTAATCTACTCCCCTATTTTCTATAAAATATCAATGCTAATTTAACATTAACATAATAATAATTAACAAAAATTTATCATATCACAACCTAACTGATGCTTACACAGCAGATTCAATAGATATCAGCATAAACAAAGAACCTAACCTAACTATCATATTTGCCAACGAATAAATACTAACAGAACAAAGTTTTAACATCAATAAACCTAATATAATATCATCAGAACTAAGAACATAAAATACCTAACATATATTGTGTGCTAATAAACTGCTATGGTTTACAAAGTCATTTATATTTTTCATTATTTAATAAAGTACATAAAGGAATACATCTTCCTCCAAGAGAATCCCCATGGGGGATTACCCTTTGATTGGGGGTAAAGTCCCACTTGGGGGATCTCCACCGAAGGGGGTGTAAGCGGGCTTTGAGGCCTCAACCCGAAGGGTCGAGGCCTTACCCCTCCTTCGGAGGGGCAATTCCTTAATGAAATCAGTTAAGTTTTGTATGTAATTTTAGTTACTTACTGCTGTTAAGTAGTTACCTTTGTTAACGTTATTATGATATTTTATTCAAAGAACTTATTTTATGTTAGGTTTATATAAAAATGAAGGTTTAAATATGACTTGAATCAATAGATCACTGGATCGATAGATCAAGGATGGGGGGAGGTTTGATTTACTGATTTACAGCTTTAGGGTCTGTAAAATGTCAATTTTTTTACGTTATAAACATAAAAAGATTAAAATTTCAGCAAAAACAAAATGTTGTAAGCAAATAAAATAAAAAAAGATGAATAAAAGTTTTAAAATATATATATATATTTTAAATAAACAAAATTTAAAAGAATAAATATTTAAGATATTAATTTAAATAAATAAAATTACAATAAACAATTATATTTTGTTTGGTTTACTGATTTTAAAACTTTGCCATGGTAGCATTTATTCGTCGTTCAATTTGTTAATTAGGTTATGATATGATAAATATTACTATATTAATATTAAATTAACATTGGTATGTCTTAGATATGATAGAACATGTGAGATTGGTAAGTTTTACACCAGAGTAACAGACAGAGATAATTTGACAACACCGCAAAGATTAGCATTTATTTGTTGATCAGTATGATATATAGGTTATGGTATGATAAATATTGTTAGGCTTTGTTTAAAAATACTATGTTAATGTTATAAAAATTAAAAATAATAAAGGCATTAGCAAAAACATAAAATGTTTTTAATAAATTTTTTATATTAACCCTGCGACAAACAAGAGTCAAATGTATAGCGTAAGGTTTTGAAAGGGAGGGGGATTAGAACAAATTCTTGACCAGAATCTAATAACCCTAATGAAATACGAAATAGAAAAACAAACGTGAAACGAATTGCTCGTAAGACCTAAACATGAAAATACAAATGCGATCAGAAAACGAATCGAGCGTAAAGCCTGAACATGAAAATATAAACACGAACAGAAAGGAACTCGAGCGTAAAGCCTGTACATGAAATAATCATTGTTATTAAAACTTTTTTTTCCGTTGCAATTTCATGTTTAAACAAAACTTCACATTCTATGTTGTTTAAACTTTTGAACCGATATGGTTCGTTCATACGTAATATATTCTTGTTTACTTTCTTCTGATATTTTGAAAGAAACAATCTCGTTACATTTGGGCACTGTTCATACACTCGATTTTCATCAGTAAGACATTTTTCGCTGTGCTAGTGCGATGACGTCTAAATCCACACATAAGCTTTTTGGTGTTATCTTTACGAGGACCTTCGTTATTCCCGACGATGTGTCATTTATATTTATTCGTAAACCGAATGGAGACCGATATATTGCTTGTACTCCGGCTGAAGGTGCAACTAATAAACCTTAATTCACTTCGGTTGACGAATTCATCATGATTATCGATACCGCAGGAGCATGGGTAAAGACTAAGTATGTGTCATCTGATGCATCGACTCATAGTGAAATATCTATCAGAGGAGACAGTGTGAGAGGTTCTAATAGAATAGATGTTGTTTTCACATCATGTGACAGGGTTAAAAGTATTGATGTACGCAACTATTGGAAGCCCCTCGATGATGTCACATTTGTTCGTAACCGTATAGGGTTCACAGTTCATTCATTTGAAAATATTTTAGCTTTGGTTAAAACGAAAAACGAATTAACATCTCATCTTGACGAATTCGACATACTTGAAGACTTAATACATATAGCTCATGGGATAATCTACAATATTTACACTAAAACATGTGGTCTGCCGTATAATAGGGTATACAGGAGTATGGTAATAACTAAAAACGTGGATAAGTTTGCCTCTCTCTGGCATGAGAGAATGCGTGCTATTGAACCTGAATATGCAGAAGAATGGATAAGTGCTGCAGGAGGTATTTATACTTACATCATTTAAGAGGGAGTTGAATCTTAGAGAGATATATAGAACATGCTCACTTTATACAGAATCCTATGTCCCCTGCTCAGATGAGTTAATATATTTAAAATAAACTTATATGTTTAAATTTATTAACATAATGCACTTTTCAGTGAAAATTATATGTTATAAAAATGAAAACTTATTTTACTTCCCATATGTTAGCTTTATTGGTTAAGTTGTTAACTTTGTTAATGATAGCAGTTTATTTGTACACCGGTTGTATATTAAGTATGTTATGTTCATAGTTTAGCTTTACTGAGGATAAAACTTTGTTATGTTTGCAGTTATACTTTTCGGATTATGATAGTTAGGGAAGGTTATGATAAATTTTTGTAACATGTTAATATGTTGATATAAAAAGCTTTGTTAAGTTAGCGTATATTCGTTGGTCAGTATGAAAATTAGGTAAGGTTTTCATACATTTTTGTTAAATATTACTATTTTAATGTAAAAATAACAATGATATGTTAGAGATATGTTTGAAAAAAGTGTGTATAGGTTACGTTTTGTGTGCAATGTTAGTTACTTTACTGTTGTTAAGCATGGAACTATGCTAATGTTAGCAGTTTATTCGTGCGTAAGGTGTGATAATTAGGTAAGCTTATGATAAATTTTTGTTAAATATTACTATGTTAATGTAAAAATAACAATGATATAATAGAGATAGGTTTGACAAAGTGTGAATAGGTTACGTTTTGTGTGCAATGTTATTTACTTTATCACGGTTAAGCATGGAACTTTGTTCATGTTAGACGTTTATTCGTGCGTAAGGTAGGTAAGGTTTGCCGTTGTAAATTGTATTCTTAGTTCAAGTTACGCTATGTTAGCTTTATTAATGTGAATATGTGGTTACGTTAGCATAAATTCGTTGATCAGTATATAAAGAACTTATTTTCGTGTTATGTTTATTCAAAATTATACTCAAAATTGGACTTGAAACAATATATCAATAGATCATGAATGGGTGGCAGGGGATGGGTGGGTTGTTTGATTTACTTATTTACTGCTTTAGGGGGTGTAAAACCGCAATTTTTTCAAGTTATGAACATCAAAAGAATACAAATTTAGTTAAAATATATATTTTTTCTAAACAAATAAAATAAAAATAAATAAAAGTTTTGTGATATGTTGTACAAAATATGTTTAAAACAATAAATCAATAGATCAATAGATCAATAGATCATTAGATCATGGATGGGTGGGAGGGGAGGGGTGGGTTGTTTGGTTTACTGATTTGCTGATTAAAAGCTTTAGATTTTGTAAAAATGAAAAAAAAATAAATTATAAACATATAAAGAATAAAAATTTTAGTAAAAGCAAAATGTTTTAAACAAACTGAATTAAAAATAAATAAACGTTTTGTGCTATGTTATACAAAATATGACCTGAATCAATATATTAATAGATCAATAGAGTAATAGATCTTGGATGGGTGGGTG
>JABUQX010033184.1:32500-35000 GCA_015478945.1 Trachelipus rathkii
ATTAGTAAATTATACAATCATAATAACTTTTCTTGACTTGTTAAGTATAAAATTAATTACATTCCTAACATATTACATGCTAACAAGTATGTCTATCATTATTAGTCTAAAATAAATCTTTTATATAATAAATAAAATTGAGCGAATTATAAAATAATCTAACTTTAACCAAATAATAGCGAAATCATTAATAATAATTTTCCATAATTATAAATTGACATGTGGATCTCATTATCGCCAAATTATGGCTTTCGCATAAAGCACAGGCAAAGATATATCCTGACACACGCCCCTCCTAATAAGACAAAGTGACGTGTCATCTTTCGCCTTAAAAAAATGGTCATGGACATCTTTGAATGGGAAGAAAATAAGACTTTCCTTCGCTATTTATACTGTGCTATCGCTTTCACCCATGCCGAAGGGTTTCCCATTTCTCCTATCTTCGGGATCGTCCCTCTGTCGGATCCGTTTTTGACCTTTCCTCTATGCCAATTCTCTTGACCATCAAAGAGGAAGAGACAAGATCGCATTGATCTGGACGTTGGCTGGCTAAACACCCTTGCCCGTTGATTTTTAAGAGCGACGGTTGGATTATCCTCTTCTGCATCCCTTGTGACAGCAGCATTATTGCAAAGGCATCCAACTCAGCGTTCTGACAATGTGACTCTCACACTTTGTCCTTCTGACGTCTTTAAGCTATTATTAAGTTTCTATTTTTTCAGAGAGTTCTCAATTTTATATTTATTTTATCGGCGCATATCATCTGTTTCAAACTTGATTTTCTCAAATTTTCCATCAGTATTAACTGAAGAACAAGTTACAGCAATAGGCGAATAACATCTCCTCTCCTTCTTAACCTGAACTTGAGGTTTCTTTTGTGTGTACTCCATAAGGTATAAAATCAACACAAGGATATTGATGAAATAAATCTGAAGTTCCTGAAGTTCATGAAGTTCAACCAGGTCATTATCAGATGCAACTTTGATTACTGCAGTGATTTCATCAATTCCATTTTTCTTTTCAAATTTCTCCTCCTCCATAGCTTGTTAAAGCAAATATCCATTATCGGATTCTTCCACCGTAGCTATATAAACTTCTTTTGCAAATTCTTGTTCTGACAATTCACCATGGTGTTTTATACATAATCCTTGGATTCCTGATTCTTTCTCTTCCAACTTCTCTTCATACTCTTCCTCCACTAGTGTTACTTGGAGACACTCTTTCCTCTAATCTTCTATTAACACTCTCAGGCGTTTCCGCTGTCACCTCAGACTGTATTGCCTCTTTAACGTTGGCTTCAAAACAGCCTGAACTTGAGGAGTTTTCTTGATTTTGTAATGGGAGGTTTCCATTCACATTTTCCACTGTCTTACTATTTTCTATAGCAGTTTCAGCTTCATGAGTTGTTTCGACAACGGATGTGTCCTTGGCGATATCGATTTTATCATTATTACCGAACCCTATTGTCTCTGGACCTAGCGCGCCTGGGATATTTCCCAATGTTAAGTCATACAATGCATCATTTAAACATAAAGCTTCTACTTACCGCGTATAGAACGGAGTCTGAATCCAAATTCTTGCTTCAGGGGCTGTCCTAAGGGTGTTATCTATTAGAAGCATTTTTCTAATCTTGCCTGTGAACTGATGGTCTTTCACAAACTTCCTTTTTGCAATTACACCGCTATACCCTGTATCACAAAGTACGGATACGTCAATGCCATTTATAGAACCATTCGTAACAGGCATGAGGGAGAGTCTGACGTTTGAATCATCCTGACATGACATGGTTATAACGGGGATTGATTTTCCATCGACATGCAACATGCCGTCCTTTAAACATTTACTCAAATCACACACCCATTCTTCTTTCCACAATTTGGCTGCCACTGCAAATATCTCCTTTGTTTAACAGAATTATCTCAATGGTAACAGCGGCATCGTGTATATATTTCCTTGGGTCGTGCCATCTTCTCTCCGCCGTCTTGTTATCACGAGTATACTTATTATCAAAATAGTGCCAGTTACGTGGAAATCTGTTGTTTCCATTTTGGGCCGAATAACAAGCATTGGAATCATGACCGACTTTGTTGCATATTCCGCAAACTTTGGTGTGTTGGCGTTGAGTATTATGGCTTTGTATTTTCTCGTTACTGCCAGATGCCACAGAAGGGTTCAACGTCTTCTTTTGTACAAAGGTTCTTATCCTTTGCTTGAAGAAATCTATCTGCACGAGAACCGATGTTATTTAAACTAGAGAGTCCTGTCTCTCCAAGATGAATTGCTAAGTCATTTGGGCAACAGGTGAGAAATTGGTCGACCACCATGAGATCGGTCAAACCTTGAAAATCTTGGTTAAAACTTGAGAGCTTGCACCACCTTGACAGATATGATTTAATCCAATTCAGTAGTTGTAACGGGCCCTCATCTGCTTTAGGCTTGGATTCCTTAAACTTTGCCCGATAACCATCTTCGGTCATATTAAATTGAATAAGAAGGGCTT
>JABUQX010033184.1:42500-76243 GCA_015478945.1 Trachelipus rathkii
TAGGTATAGTATATACTATATATATATATATAATAATATATAATATATATATTATATATATATATATATATATATATATAATATATATAATATATAGTTTATTATATAGTTATATATATATATATAATATATATATATATATATATATATATTATATATATACGTAAATATATATATAAATATAATATATATATAATATTATATATTATATATATAAAATAATATATAATCATATAGATGTTGATATATATATAATATATTATATATATAATAATATATATATATTATATATTATATTATAGTATATTACAGTATATAATTGTATTTATATATTAATTATATATATATAGGATATATATATAGTTATATATAGTTATATATATATATATATATATATAATATACATATATATATATATATATTTATATATATAGTATATATATATATAGGTGGCGTTAGTATATATATATATGTAGTATATAGTTGAGTAGTAGGTAAGTATTGAGTGTACTATAGTATAATATATATATATAATTTATAGGTTACAATCAGATTTTTGAATTTTTAGTAAATAATAAAAAATTTAAAATCAATAACGCCTGCCAGAAGCAAATTACATGCAACTTTTACATTTTTGGATTCAATTGTGAATTTCCGCCTTCGTAGGGATGACGCCTTCAGAAGCAGGATTGGTTTAGCGATGTACCTTTTGGTGTGGATGAATGAGAGAGACGAGTAGGCTAGCAAGAGAGGTTTGGTAACGGCCTAAAGAGTGGTATTGAATTGGGTACAAGGGCGGTGGGAGATCGACGCGAGGTTGGTGAGAGCGAGGATGTGTTCGGCTGTGTTTAACGAATAAGCGCGAGTGGAGAGAATGAGTTTGTAAGAGTTGCGCAGAGGAGAGCTGTGGAGTAGTAGAATAAGCTTGGTAATAACGTAATAAGATGGTCGGGCGAAGCGGATGACGAAAGTTGGATTGGACGTTCTGCAGAGATGTTGAGGGTGGAAATTCATTTGTGTACGATAATGATGTTGATATTTGCACATTTAACAACTGTTATGATAAAAAAAATTAAAGGACCTGATTGCAGAATGGCAAAATTTAGATACCTATTTATTGAATGGGATCTTTTGCAGTTCCAAAAAGAAGGGAAAATCAGACCAGGGACCAATGATAAAGCCAGAGTAACATGGTACAAGAAGAAGGGACACAGAAAAAATTTAGAAAGACTAAGTGGAAAAACTGGTTAAAAGGTTCTTAGTGAGAGGTACGGGTTGTTTTAGCAGTAGTAGTAAACAAGGCGGAGAAATTTGTGCAACTTCGACCAAGAGATAGGAATAAACTTACAGCAGATAGAGGAAATACTAGTTAAGATAAAAGAAATGGGAAAAGTTATGGATGAATTTCTTCCAGGGAATTTTGAACTTATGAAAAACTCAGAAATCAGATTTAGATGTGAATTTGAACAATAAATTCTGTAGAGGATAATCGTGCTAAGCTACAAGGGGCAACTGATCGTGCTATTGTTGATGCCAGCATTACAAGGATATGAGAGGGGATTATTGAATGAGCAATATGTTGAGATAGGAAAAAGTTGAAAGGGAGAGAAAACGCGTTCGCAACAACACGAATGTCATCAGAATGCAATTTTGAAAAACTCTGAACAGTTGAAATGCATTGGAATTTTCGAACGGCCCGAAACTCTTACTAAAAACAACAACTGGAACTTGAATATAGGAAACACTATGTTAATTGTCACGGAACCCAGATGATATTTGTACACGTGAACGCATGCCTGCCACCAGATAACTGGCGCGACCAATGAAATTACGATGAAATAATACCTTTCATAATTGATTCTATTAGCAACAAACTCCTTAAAAGCAATCTAGGTCAGAATGGGACTCCAGTTTAACACTTGCAAGAGTTGGATGGGTTTTTGAGGAATGATTGAAAATATATGTTTGGGGAAGGGCCGATACACTTTGGTTATGTTTTTCTTTTGCATGCAAAATGGCATCCATTCAGATACGTATTATAGTCAATTGATGGAAAAACATCAGAGCCCTAAAAACTTTTAATATAATCAAATTGATGAAAAAAATGAAAAAGATTTTTTAAAATAAGATGGGAGATTGCTCCATTATTGACATTCGAACAGCACCCCTTAAAGGAAATCCCCGAAAATATCATTAAATTAACTTAGCACTGCAAAAATATTTGTATGAAATGTTGTTAGTTAGAGAATATATCGGCATCATTAGCCAAGTAATCTCCAGGCACCTTTCATCATGGTCACGCCAGATGGTTGCAAAAGTAAACAGGATCTCATGGGTGAATTTTGTGACCTTAATAAACAGTGTCAGCATATCTCTCAGTCCTACTCCTGCGATCTTATAATGAAAGGTTCAACACCAGAGCTGATTTAGGAGAAACATCTTTTCCATGGCAACGAAAAGTTCGAGCATCTTTGGTACCTGATTGCCTACTTAAAAACGCTAGCAAAATCATGTAGTGATTAGTGGGTCCAGTTACTAAAAAACAACTCGATACTTTGCTCTCCTAGCAATATATTACTTCCTATGCTAGTAGACACTAGAAAAGAAGATAAGAAGGATTTAGGTATTCAGGCGTATTATTGAACAAGAAAAAGCAGTGATACCAAGGCAAGAGTTTTCAAACTGCCAACAACACTAAACTTTAACTTAACAAATGTCGATCTTCGAAATATAGCAATTGAGCAACTTAGAACTATTTGCTCACTGCCACAGCCGAGGAGTATTAACATGCAATATGATCTTTATTAATCATAGTTTCAGAATGAAAGAATGGATATGAGATAGAACGAGCATATTTGAATGTAATACCGAGTCCCGGAAAAGAAAACTTCCTAAATTCAACTATAGAGGACAAGACTAATATCTAATTAAAGACAAGACTAATATCTGTATATATATATAAGCGATTTTGCCTACCATGTGGGAGGGGGGAATGGGGAAATTTTTAATATCTCTGGGAAATTTTATTTTGTTCGTTCTAGATCAAAATATTACATCATAAATGCGTCTAGATCTTTCTGATTCCAGAAATATAATATTAATATTTTGAATTATTTTGAAAATTAAAGTAATTATTGATACGCGAAATTAATGGGTGAGCACCCCAAAAATATTTGGACCCCAATAACTTAAAATGTATTCGTTGCAGAGATTTTTATTAGAAACCAGTACTTTCACAAAATGGTCGAAAATGATCTATACACCAATTTTCATCAAAAACGTACCGCACGAGTAGTGGTTGAATTGATTGTTGTATTTTATTAATGGCTCCAAGAAAGCGATTAAGAAAGTGGGGTATGTGCGCAGAGGGTAGAAGAGCTGGTCGCACTGTCTAATTATTGAAAAAGAAGGTTTTATTTCGACCACCCTAATATATATATATTTATATAATATATATATATATATAAATATATACTATATAATATGATATATTATATTATATAGTAATATATATACTATATATATATATTATTATATATAATAGCAAGAATGACGGAAATTTTAATTTAATTAAACTTCGAAAGTGCTTGAATAACTTGTCTTATATGGATATCTTAGGTTACTCCTCTTTTTGCTGAAAGTCGGATAAATTGATTATGCGAAACTGATACAAAAAAAAAGTTGTTTTCTATTAAACCACCTGTCTATTTGTGAATAGTAAACTATAAAAATTATATTGGTTATATCTTGAACCATCTATTAACCGAATTTAGTAAAATAAAATATTATTCGTGTCTAGACCCTAATAAGATCAAAGAATCACTTATTCACGTTAGAACAGGAAAAAAAAAAAATTTAAAAAAAAAAAATTTCAAGGTTTGATTTAAAAATAGGTAGTTATAATAATGACCGTATTATTATAGCTCAAATCCATTCCCATTCTTCGGATTTTTAACACCGAGAAGCTACTCATAAGCATAGAAACTGAAATTGACAATGCCAGCATAAACATGAATGATAAAATAATTTTACTAGAAAATGAGGAGCATAAGTTTTAATAATTACGCATACAAAAATGAATAATGACTAATAATAATGATTAATAATAGTGAAAAATAAATTTATCATTGGTAATTTTCTTATATTTTGCCAGCTTGCGCGTTTCATACAATTTTCTTCCTTGCCCTGAAACCAGCAGCATAGTAGAAATACATTTTTTTCTATGGCCTAAAGGTTTTCATCGATGTCACTGATGTGCATTATTTTAAACGTAATCTTTTTCAATATGTATTGTCTTCAACATTTACGTTTCCCTTTATTTAAGTAAATATTAACAGCACTGTTATTTACAATAGAATTGCTTTTGAAGATAATAATTTCATTTTATTATGCTAGATAGCCCTGCGCCTCTCTCAGCTCCCCCAAAAGCTTTCTGCCCCTTTTATCAAGCCGAGAATCCCCTAGGGGGCGCTATCGCTCAAGATATGAACCTATATGTTGTAGGTCAAGAAATTTTTGCATGTATGTTATTTTCAGAAAAAGCTTCTTTTATTTTAATTTATTTAGTTTAATTTTAACTCTCCTACAGTGTGATGACACAATATTAGATCCTCAGTATTTTGGTTCGTGTTCTCCTGTACCTGCATCTTATACAAATTGCAGTTGTTCTACAAATAGCCACTGCATTGCAGATGTAAACAACCCTGCAGTAGTACTTCATTGCGAAGATGAAACACCAGTAGCTGATCCTCCTTGTCAGGGTTCAACACTTGATTTAACTACATGTAATTGCGCTTCTTGTTCAGATTCCTGTCCATTCCTTGATGATCCAAATGGTGATTGTGAAAGGTAAGAAAAGAAACTCAAATTTCAACCTTAAACATTTGTATTTTAATTTTTCTTACAAATCTGTTATATACTGTATATATATATATATATATATATATATATTATATATATATTAATAATATATATATATATACTTATAATTATATATATATATATTAATACTATTATATATATATAGTATAAGTACTATATATATAATTATTATATATACTGTTATATTAATATATAGCTATATTATATATATCTATTACAATATGTATCATATATATACTATATATATATTATATATATAATATTATTATATTATATATTGATATATCATATATATAATAATAATATATATATTATTTATACTATATATAATAATATATAGTATATATTATATATATTCAGAGGTGAGGCATAAGCGCAAATGAAAGCGCAAAGCGCAATTTGCCGCTTTAAGTAAAGCATGTGCGCTTTTGCGTTTGCGCGAAATTTCAAAAAATGTACGCGCTTTTGCATTTGCGCTCATCAACTTGTTTTTAAGAGCGCAAAAGCGCCAATTTGCGCTCTATCTAAATAATTTCGTTTATATATAATATATATAATGTTATAATGTTATTATTTAATATATAATATCATATATATATATTTATATATATATATACTATATATTAATATTATAAACAATAATAAAATATAGTAATAATAATAATAATATAATAATATTAATAATAAATAATATTATCAATATTAATTTATAATTAAATAATATATAATTAATCGAATCAATAGTATTTAATTGAAATACATAATAATGAATAATGTAGATAATAGATAATGATAATATATAATAATAATAATAATAATAATACTATAATGATAATAATAATATAATAATGAATATATAATAGATAAATTTTTAATATTATTAATTATTATTATTAATTATTTATTATTTTATTATTATCTGATTATGATGATTATATTATTATTATTATATTATATTATTATTTTTAGTATATTATTATTATTATTATTATTATTTTATTATTGTATATTCATATATTGGATTTATTTATTAGTGAATGTATTGATTTATTCATTATGATTGATTGATATTGATTTATGTATTTATTGATGTATTTTTATTATTATTTGTCATAATTTATATATTATTTATTATTGTAATTATTATAGGGCCAATATTACTAGTTTTTATTGGATTAGCTTTGTGTATATAATGCGAATTAAAACACTTTTTAGGCTTAATTGAGTTTTAAATTGGAATAAAACAAGATTGAAGTAAGTTCCTTTAAAAGGGAAAAAAGATTGAAACGGTGAAAGTCGCTTGAAGCGTTACTCTTTAGTGGGGTGGTGACAATATGAGTTGAGCTCTGCCGTGTACCCCCAATGGAAAAAAAATCAAGTGCCAAAGCATGACTGGCCGCTATGGCCCTATCTTATCAAGTACTTTCGGTCATTGCCAAGACGCAAGAATGGAGCGCTATATTGAGCGGCAATTAGAATAAATGATATGAATGATTTTTCTAGAGGAAAAACGACATTGAAAGTGTTCCCAAGGTAAAGAAAAAAAAAACTTTAGCTCTTAGACATTTTTAAAATCAACACTAGCGTTGAGTCGTAGTAACTTATACGCCCGGATACTTCCTTATACTAATGAATTTTACTTTACATTGTAATTTATAAAGCTGAAACTAGTTTAAATATGTTCATTAATTTTTTTATTTGTGATGAATACAGGATTTAGCTTTGACTTTCTTTTAGAAACATCCCTTCTTTGCACAAGAGCTTGTTTGTACTTGCCAATTGATAGCGGAGGCGTCAAGCGGCGCCCGGGTGTAATAGACCAGTTGACACACCAGCAAAAAAAAACATCAAACCATCATTTCTCCAAGCTCTATGTCAAATAATATTTGGAGATAAGAAGAGAGGCTTTTGAGTTGTTATAAGTAAGTGTTTTTAATTTCTAAATAGGTTCAACTTATTACGAGTTGTGTCAACAAACTAAAGCGAGTTAAAAAAACTAACATCGTCATACAATGTCCACTCCAAAAGAAGTTTTCCTTTGATTTGAAAGATATGTTTTCATTTTTGTCACGTAATATTAATTCGAAATCAAATCATTTTTTTGTTTTTCTTTAGGATTTCTGCTACATGAGATTGGGGCGGCGGATTGCACACTTCGTGTGAGTCTCTGAGCTCTGTGTCCGAACTTTCTGTTCTACCTGAAACTTGATTTCCATTAACTCAACCTCAAATGAAGAAAATAAACGTGAACGAGGAGCGTGATTGTCTATGCATAATGGTAAGGTGATTTAACCATACATGTTATCAGTAAGGTAAGTTTTTATACGGGCCACAGGACCGCAGCAGCTGGACTGGAAAACAACCCAACAGGGAGCAGAGGTGTTTTCTTGGGTGAATTGACCGTTCAGCTGGGATTAATTTTGAATTAACTGATTGAAAAGCAGAGAGAGGAGAAGAGAGAGAGAAAAGAGAGAAGAAGATTAGCGAGAGCCCGAATGTGAACGATCGGAATTCGTGCGAGACGAAGAAGGCAGGGAGAGAGAGGCTCTCTTGCTTGTAGAGAAGTTTATCTGTTTCTCAGAACCAGCACAGTCAACCTAAACAACAATGATTACGGAATTCATCAAACAATTTGGCAGTTGCAGGCATGAAGGTGTCAGTAAATAATAAACAGATGATGAAGAATGAATAACCGTAAGATGCTGAAAAAAATTCATAACTCCCATCTTAAATAAGGAACAACTAAATAAAAAAAATTTATATTCTGCAGAGGTGATCTAAACATCTTTAATTTCAGTGTACAGCTTTTCCGCCTTGGATGCTTGATGCAGAAACGGGTGACGAAGGAAGAAGAACAGGCCACCGATGGCAAGATGAGATAGTGGGTTTAGTAGCGTTTGAGAGATGGAGCAAGATTAGTGATCACAGAGGTTGCTGACAAACAAAACCTTCTCCAGCTAGACAATCTGCTTGGTAAGAAGCGATTGAGGCACTTAGCCTAATAACACCTCGCGCGTTGGCAATTTCCTACACATTAAACATCTGGCTACTAAGGATGTTTCAGAATCGTTCCCTGGCTGACTTCTAGTGGTTCAAGGAGTCGATTTTAATTAAGACCAGCTTACCAAAAGCCCCCAGAATTGTGGAATGCGCCAAATACAGTGAAAACTACAACTGCGTATAGAATAAGATCAGAGAGTTGGAATCAAAAGCTTAAAACACCAAGTTTTACTCGCTGGAACTCCATATCACGATTCTATAAAAGATGCTGCTAAAGAACCTTGATGGTCTCGCATGAAACCATAGTTCAACAATATTTGTATGGAGCAAAAAAGCCTTGTCTTCCAGTACTTAATAAAAAAAGTGATAAGGATGTAATTGCGGAGTGACATCCGAAATGAATGGCGGAATATTGCTGGTCTAGGTTGATATGTGTGCAGGAAGAGGAAGAGAAGAATTGCGATACGGCGGAAGTCCTATTGGACTTAAGTTCTAACTTCCTCAAGGAACAAGACTCGGGGAAAGTGCAACGGAAGAGGTGGAAAAATTAACTATGCCAAACACTTAGTCAACTACTTGCAAAGCACACCAAAGGCAACAACACAGGGAAAGAAAGGGCTTTGAACCGAGGTTCAGCTAGTTTTTTTAATGATTTTGAATTTGCATTATGGCAGCAGCCCCTGCATTCTTTCACTTTCAAACTTCGGAGTGGTCACATAGGTTAAATGAGGGGAAGTCCAAGCTGCCAAACAGCAAGAAACTGAAAGAATAGTAAAGTGTTAAATTGCATCGAATAATTACTCGTCCACGATTTAACACTTGAAGGTGATGGACTGAGTCTGAAAGTGACCAATGGCAGCAAAGTTATTTCTTAATAGATTTGAAAAAAAGATATTTAATATTATTGGATTATATATTATTATATATATAATATAATATAATATTATAATCTATATATATAAATATTTCTATAGTATACCTTTATATATATATATGATATATATAGTACGCATATATATATATATTATATATATAACGTATATTTATATATATTCAATTATATACTATAAACAATCATATAATATTCACAATACACTGACATAATGTTCAAATGGAACTTAAAAAAGATTTGAGTTCTTGATCCCATTTCTAAATAATTCAGGAACTGAGAGTCCAATATGTATCCAGCGAGACCAGCCCTCTGGAGAGACAGATGGGGACAGGAAATCTTGGAATAGCTGGGAGCAGATAATGTTCCCACAGATACCCTTTTCTTCACTAGACCTGTTTCCGTGTGAATGAACACGGAGGTCTGAGTGGACTCCCCTAAAGCAATATTGATTTCAATTAAATCAAAGAAGTACTATAGTAAGGCTAACCAGTCATCATCAAAGAAGTGTTAAAAATGTTTCCTCATTGAAGGTTTATGTCGTTCTTGCGAAAAGCTTCAAGAAGATGAGCAGGTAGATAAGATGATAATCAAAGGAACCAAGAAGTAAGCATAAGTTAATAGATAAAGCAGATGAACTGGAATTTAATAGTAAAAGTAAGAATAGGAAAATTGGTCGAATTAAAATTTATGAAAATAATTCCTCTTTAAATGACGTTGCGCTTATGTTTTATTTCTTTATGTGGGTTTTACAGAAATCGGCGGCTTTTAAAAAATTTCGATGTTTGGACTGACCAGTAAGAATACTACTTTTGCGCATGCGACCAAATATGTTTTTGAAAAACTTGTGCGCTTTTTGCGCTTTTCGCGGACTAAGTTTATACCCACGTTTGCGGCTTTGCGTGTTGCGCTCTAAACGTTCTAAAATTTGCGCTTCGCCGGACCTGCTGATATAGTATATAGTATATAGTATATATTATATAGTGTATATATTATAGTTATTAGTAGTTTTTATATTATAGGTTATCATATTATATATTACCTCATAGGAAGTATTATAATCATTTACTTAAAAAATATGATAAATCTGATCTTGTATGTTGTGAATCGGAAAATAGCTAAACTTACGTTCCTTATTTTTATACTTTATTGATTATATACTATATTATATATGGATAAGAAACGGTGCGTTATGATAAACTGGCACCTCGGCAGTTATACGTGGTTGTTGTTAAACGGAATTATGATGAACCTGCATAAAAATCCCTTGGTCTTCTGGATCGGCCGAACACAAAATTATAACAAAAAAATATTTAATATTACTATCTTCACCTTTTACAAATTCACACTATAAACTTTGTTACCCAAAAAAAATCTCCTGTTCTTTGTTTCAGAAAGATATTTTTCGAATAATACAGGAAATTTTAATGGAATTAATTTTTTGAATGCAAGACCTAGAGGTGAGAGGGGGTTTCGAGAAATGTTTCGGACTCATCAGCGATTGATACATCTTTAATTTGGAGATTGAGAGATAGAGATGAGGGTGGGACTTGGTGGCCTTCATTTTTCTGGCTAACAATGGCTAAACTGGTCGTTTGTTTGTACATTAGAGGGGGGCGGCGTCAGTTCCGAGTTTAGTGGTTATGGGTGCCAATTAATTATAGAAAATTTATTTTTTAAGTTTTGTTGATTAATTTAGCTTGTGGGTGTCGGCGACGGCTGAAATCTGTGGTGCTCGGGTTGGCGTGTAAGGGTAGGCGATCTCCCTCTTCTAACAGTGTACTAGTCACTTTACTTCTTCATTTCCCCATCCTCACTCATTAAGACGCTGATAATGTCGTCCCTTCGTTGCCCCACCCAGTGTGATTCGTCTTCCGCAGCCATGTCTTCAATGGCGTCTGGTGGCGGTGTCTCTCTATCTTGATAAGCTATCCTCTGTACGGCACCACTCGCCATCTTTTCCCTTCAGTCCGACTGCACAGCTCAGCCTGTAATGCCATTATTTTATTACTGCTCGGCGGTGGTCGACAGATGCCGGCCGCCAATTGCCGGCCTCGGATCGCGCGATGGCGTCGCGATCACCCTGACTGGGAGAATTGCGTATACTTGTGGCTCGGCGGGGGCGGGGCTAACCTTCGTCAGACCCCCTGTTGTGTGCAGGGGGCGGGGGCGGCGGTGGCGTGAAAGCGATTTCAATCACCTGACATATCGACGCCATGACAAATAAGTCCGCTGATAGTAATACGTCGATCGCGTGCGTGCGAGTATGAGGCATTGCGCTGGCGGCTTCTCCCCCACCCTGAGAGTGATATTCCCGGTGTGCGGATACGATGATACGTGTCGTGGATATATTTACAATATAAGGTTCGCCATGCTGCTTCGGTTCCTGCGACTCGTCAACGCAGTAGATATGTCCGGCAGATTACATTATTCGCTGAACGCTCTAGACTCTTGTCATGCGTCGTTCACGAGTTCTGACAGCCGTTCTACAATTACCTGGATCACATTCATCCTCGTATATTTTCTTTATTATAAAATTGTGATTGTGTCATTGATAGATTCGCATAATGTCTCCTTATTCGATCACTCACGAATCACTGTTTTACTGAGAGACTCGCTTTAACGTTGCCGATACATATAGGAGAGCGTCTTGCTCGTATTACACTTACTCCATGAGGTTCTATCGGTATTACGAAATTATTACCGAATTCTGCCTAACATAATTGACTCTCTGAGTTTGTAAGAGTACTAGTAGTTTGCCAATAGTGGATGATTTTCGGATTTGTTCTAATTGAATATTAAGTAGAAAGGAGAGAGGGGATTAGTGAATCGACTCCACTTGCTACCTGAAGGCAGGAATTTTTTATGAATATAACTGCCCGGCGGACACATTTTGTGTGACTTCGCTGAGTTAGGGTTTTGAGTGGAAAGTTATTTTTTTGAGCGGTTTTCGACTGGATAGATTTTTTTACGGCTGGTTTTTGCCCCTGTGGGATATATCGTAGAGTGCGTACAGGGTTAAAAAAAAGTGGCATGTTCAATTTTAATTGGCTGTCATATGTGTGAAATGCGTATCGATCGGTGGTGACTCTTTTTTTTCTAACTGTGTTCGGCGATCCTCGGTCCTTCGAGAAACGGCAGCAATTCATTGATCTATGTTGGGATCGCTCTTGATAGTCGTAAGGAATAAATAGTTTAAGTAAGCTCTCGTGTTAATGTTGTTTTTTGATTGAGTGTAATTCAACTTAAGATGAACGTCGTATTGAGTGTTTGTTTTTAGCCGCAGGGACTGGGCACGGGTTTTTGACAATAAGGGGTTGGGATTAACTAAATTTTTTGTTGATTTGTTGATTGGTTATTTTATTTTTGTTTAATTAGCTAAAGTTCCGACAGAGCTATCAGCAAAGCTAATTGCGCATCTGGAATTCAGATTTGGAAAGAACTTTTTCTTTGTTGAAAACTTACCTTAGGATGCATTTGATGAGAAGACGTAACAACTGTTGTACTGAGAGTTCAGAGAAGAAGTGGGTTTTCCGGGTAGATCTTGGATGAAATGCGGAAAACTTATTATTTAGTCCATGTGATTTTTTAACACCTTAAGAAAGGGGGATAGTATTCTCTTTTAAATTATTCTATGGTGATATAATTTTTGGATCTATTGTAGTTCACTAAATTAAAACTGTATTGTCTAGCTCTGCGTTGTTGTCTCTCTTTGGCTTGGTGATGTTTCAATGAGGCCAGGACATATCGTGACGAATCTCGTTCGATCTTAAGCTCCCCGGAAACCAAAATAGGACGAAAAAATTGGAACTCGCCGGGCATGGCGCCTCTTAGCAGTTCTATGCGCTGTTATATGCAGATATGCAAATCCGTCCCCACCCGCCCTGCGCGCCCAGGACTTAGGCTAGTATAAATTATTCTAGGCTTTAGAAAAAGAGCCGCTTTCTATTCAATTTAATATGGACACGCGCGCGGTAAGGCAAGAGAGTGTGGGGAGGGATAATTTGATGTATTTTTTCCAAAATATCCAGAGTCCGATGTGTATCATTACGAGAGTATAGGGGGAGAAGGTAAGGGAGAGCATCGATCCAGAGGAAGGCCATTACGGGGTAGACAAAAAAACTCAGGCCTTGAGACTACTGATGTTTGTGGCTTATTTTCTGTTGAAAAATAAAATATCTTGACTTTAAAAATTTCGTAAATAATAACTTGATCGTGGGTCGAAAATGGTATGAGAAAGTTAGTAAGGTTATGATGTGGATTGTTCTAGAGATATAATTGTGAGTCTATTGGTACGTTAGGTAGCTAGATGATTGAAACTCCAAAGCTCTACGGATGCTTGTAATTTACGGAAAATACCGTTGTCTGGTTTTGTGTTTAGTCTAAAACCGGTATGTTTGCTATTTGTTGATAAATGGAAGCAAAAATATTTATTAATACATTAATGTTGGGAAGTGGAAATGTTTCCTATAAGAGGGTCTAATTCTGTTGACAGCCATTTTTCTAGTTTGTATGTTATGCAGTTTATGTTGGATATGATTAGACGGAGGGGTGTGTTATCTTTGTGAATTTTGAGGATAGCGTAGAATTTCGAAAGGGTAATTTAAAGTTTCTAATTGACTGCAGAGCAGATTGTATAATATCTAAAAATTTCATACCAAAATTCTTCTATATTGATAAACATTACCCCTACCAAACTATATTCCAAGATATATTAAATAATCAAATAGAAGGTCTGAAGGAAGAAATAAAAGGAAATACAGAATTAATTTTCGGAATTTCAGAGAGTTTCAACATTTACATTACGACCATCATCGGAATTTAAACCTATTCACCGACTTACTTAATTATGCCCACAAAATGGTTGAAAGGAAACAAGATTAAGGGAAACACAACATAAAAATAAACTCGACTCTTTATTTAAAAACAGCCCATTGACTACAAATTCAAACCTTAAATTTCATAAGAAAAATAAACTTGGCGCGATGTTTACATTCTAACTGGCCCCCAGCAGTCGACTATTTTTAATGTATTTCAAAATCATTGTTTCGATCTTATATTCGACCTATACGCTTAAACCCATCTCGCGTAAATATCCAACTGTGTGTGAGGAGAGGGCAAGAGGCAGTCGGAATCCATTTATCAAAAGCTAGATTGGTGATGACGTAACTGGCCAGCGTGGTGTGATTGATTCGGGGTTGGGTGGTGGGCAAGGGAGCGGTGGTGGGAACGGAGCTGTGTAAACGTATTAGTTCCCGAGGAACTTGTTAGAACTAGTTAGGATGCGTGGAGGTGTCGTGGGGGTGGGTAGTAAGAGGTGATATTGTTTAATACCAAAGCAGGCAAGCGGCAGTTGAGACAGGCGAATGGGTGTTTGTGTATACGTGCTAGGCGAGTGTTGGTGGGAGGGAGCGAGAACTTACGTGGAAAGAATTGTGTTGATGTGGCTAATCGGAAAAATTTGTGGAGTTGCCAAGCAAGGCGCGGAAGAAGGGTAAGTTTGACTTCATTATAAACTACGCTTGAAATGAGTCACGTATTTTTTTGATACTATGGATGATTTATATGTATTTATGAGTATCTCGAGTTGAACCTATCATAGATATATTATAATAATTACATATCAAATTATACTACTAGTATATATTATAAGTAATACTTATACTATCATATTAACTAATATTTATATATAGTATTTTTTTTTTTTGAAGATCCTTCGATAGATTTTATTAAAAAAAAAGTATGTAAAAAAAAAAAAAAGAAATTAAACAAAAAAATTTGGCTATTTTTTTTGGTTGCCCTTTTGGGGGTTTGCATAGGTGCTGGACAGCATAAGTAGTATTACTTCTTATATTGGAATTATTTGGATATAAGGGGGTATATCACTGAGAGGCAGATTTTAGTTTTTTAGTTCTCGAGCCGACGGGTAATGTCTGCCCACAGAGGGACGGGACCGTTTTTCCTCACTTTACACCCGGTTATGGGTAGAGGAGCAAATAGGAAAACCCCGCAGCGACACCCACTAGTATCGAACAAGATGCGGGTGCGGAGGGCTTTTCCGGAGACCCACTTGATTTGACCTTGACATTATGTCCGTCACCATTTAAATTGATTCCCCGGAAGGCCGAGAGACCCCTTGACTCCTGTCCACTGAGTTGGGGATCTTGTGGAGTAATCCCTTTTTGCGAGCGTACTCCTTTAGTTAAATGAAACACAAACAACATATTAATAGAAGAAGTCTATTTATTTTAAAGGAAGATGTAACACCATAATAAATGTCTGATCTATTAATCAGAAGCTCTATCGATTACATATAATTATTAACATATTTTTTCAATATATATATATATTACCTTATACTTATTTTTATATTATTATATTTATATAATATATAGTATATATTATATAGTATATACTTTAATATTAATATATATGATATAAATTATATATATATATATATATATATATATATATTATATATATATACTATAATGTATATAATCGATACAATGGATAGATATCGCTAAAAAGATATCCGGATATTTTACTCGATTACTCGATATACAGCACCTTGGCGTAGGCAGGACCCCCAGAATGTAAAACGATTTACCAAAAAAACTATCCAAATTATTCAAATAAGAACCTGCTCATTTCACAGAGAAGCACACTATTAGGTTATCTTCGGGTTTGTGATTTTGCACTGGGGATATCAAGAGCACCTTGTTGCCACTTCTACTTTAAAACATAATCTGATTGATTATTTGGAATCAAAAAATTGTCTGCAAACAAGCACCCAAACACATGACATACTTTGGGAGGCTTCCTCTTTAAGATTACAGTTTTCGGACTTACATGAATCTTTTGCAACGCAATTCCCGAGAGAATTCAGTAAAGCTAGTCACCACCTAAATAGAAAAAATAATGACATATCACAATCACTAGCCCGAAAAATCGGCTTAAACAAAAAATAAGTTTTCATGACCACCATGATTTTATCTAAACAACTCCTGGTCAACATATTAAATCGTACACACATCACATAATAGAACATCAGACAATGAGCCCTCTAAACAATTTCCAACAAAGCTTCAAAAATTTTCTCTGGGAATATTACGAATCTATAAAAGAATTTCACCCAACAAATTCAAATTCTTACTTTAGCCACCTTTCAAAACCTTCTACGCCAATCCACCAAAATTCACAAAGATAAACAACACCCCTGCCGTCCAAACCCATATTCAAACATACACTGCATTACATACAAACTATACTATAACAACAAACTAAACCCATATAGGTATATTTATACATGTGTTATTAAGCCTATACCAAACGTATGTAATTAAAGATTGTTAGACGAAATATATTTTTCGGAAAATAAAATATAAAAAATTTAAATAAATGTACTTTATAATATAAATTATATATAATACTATTATATTATATATAATAATTTTATGTAAAGCTAATATATATATACAAATTATAATATCATATATCTCATCTATATTTATATATACTAATATATATATTTATCTTAACATATATATGTATAATTATATATATACTATTTTTATTATATAATTATATATATACTAGTGTAAAGTCCTATCATATGCATTTTGACTACAAATATTAATGATAATAATATATAAACGTATACTTTTTAAAAAATAATATATACTAATATATAATATATCATATAACAGGTATATATATCTTTTCAGCATACTATTACATTATATATATTAAACATATTATGTACCATATAATTGTAATTATATATTTAAATTATATTATATATATAAGTATATATATATAGTTATATGTATATAGGGCCCCTATAACTCTCACTAATATAATATATGCGGATATAAATCTATATATATACATATAATAGAATATATTCTGTCATATAGGATACGTATTTATTAACTATATATATATAATATGATAGAGTATAATAAACATGTATAATATCATGGTATCGATAATAATCTGATCATAATAGATTATATATATATATATATATATATATATATTATAATATACTATATACTATCTCTTATATTATATAATATATATTGTATAGTATATTATATATATATATATATTATATATATTATATATTATATATTATTATATTTATATAATTTAGCACTGCATTATATAATCGCAGATATACATTTATTGATTATATCTACTCAAGCTCTTACTAGCCATTTATAAATACAATAAGGTAAGTATATTTGCTCATAATATATTATATTTATATATATATATTAATATATATCATTATATTATATATTATTTATACCTTATTATCTATATTTAATATATATACATATTATATATAATTATAATATATCATATATATAATATCAGGTGATCTATCCAAATTTAGATAAATGGGGTAAAGTATTATATAATATATAGACTACATATAATATAGTGTGTATAGCTATCTATATATATATATATAATATATAGATATTATATATAGTATATTATATATATCGTACTATATATAGATACTTATATATATATATTATATTTATATATATATATAATTATATATACTCATATATAATGTTGTTGTGTACGATTTCATAGGGTATGAAAGATATAATAAGTAAGTACTGTATAAGTAAGGTATTTACACATCAAAATAATCAAAATCTTTGCTAAGGTTTCCTATTATACCTCACACATCCCGACCCTTGACCGCTTTATATCTCACGCTCTTGTTTACACTGCTCACAGGGCGTCTAAAATTCGGTACCGTTTTTATCTGGCCACCGTACAGATTTTTACCTGATCCTTCCTTTGAGGCCTTTCTTGAGTGGTTACCGACATTTTTATTGACCTTTAGACTTTCTGGGCCTTGACCTTTTTTGGGAACCCTATTTTTTTTCGCCGAACCCTTTTGTATTCTACGGTACAATATTGGCAACACCCTAATTTATTTGGCATACCTAATTTTTTGGCAAGCCCTAATTATTTTTCTCTCGGCAACCCTAAAGTTTTGCAACCCTTCGAAGAAGGTTGCGCCAAACGGTTGCCGTTAAGCAACCTACGTACCCATCCTACATTTTTTCGAGCCAAACCCTTGGTCTTCCATGCGGTTGTCATTTTGCCCACGGTAATTTTTCGTCCTTCCTTTAGGGGCTCAGCCCTTTTTTGATGTCTTTACTCTGTCTTGGACCATGATAATTCGCCTTGACCTTGCATATACAATGGGTCCAATTTTGGCCCACTTTAAATTTTTATATTCCTATAATTTAAAGAACTAAAACCATCTTATAACTAAGAAACTCAAAAACTAACGAAATAAGCCTTAATGGCCACTAAAACACATTGTTCATATTTTGACCACGTAAAAAATAAATATCTCCCGCAAACAGAAACACTGAAGAGAAACAAAAAATATATATATTAAAAAGGCTTTATTCCTATTTAGGAGTGAAGGAAGACCATGAAAATGACGCTATTCCTATTTAGGATAGAAGGTAGACCATGAAAATGACGATATTCCTATTTAGACCAAAAGGAAGACCCCCATGAAAATATCGCTATTTCTATTTAGGACTGAAAGGAAGACGATGGAAAGACCTCGTATTCTCTTCTTAACCGATTAATCAAAAGCTCATTGCATTCTGCAAGTATTTTAAAACAAGCTTAAAAACATCTTCGTTTTCTTCTTGTTCTGCTCCTACTATGGCACCTTTTAAGATCTTTCTTTTTCCATCCTATATACTTACCAAACATCTTTCTCATAAAAACTCCATCATTGGCTAGAACATTCAACCACCGCTTCTTTTTTTACTTTTATCCGTAACACCTCTCATAAAACCTTTCATTTTTCCTATCTTTACATTCATGCTTTAGACATCCTCATACTTCCTTTGCACTGCTAACAACTGCTTACCTTCATCGTGCTCCCAGATATGCTTCAGTTTCAACTCTGTCACATTCAAACTGATTTTCTGCGGAGCTGCTCTCTAGATACTTAATCTTCAATACCTATGGTTCAACTTAACTTCTCGACTCTTACTCTAACCCACTTTCTTCCGCATCACCTTCCTTTCCATCCAAGCCACCACTAACAATTAATTTTACATAGAACAACATAATGTCCGATATCCCATCCTTAATCCTCTCACTGATTTAACACCAACCATACTTTCAACACACTCCTTCACCAAACACAAAAATCATCATCTTTTCACTTCCGGAACATCTCTACCTACACCAACTCTAATAACTTATGGTACTCTTGTGTTTAAAGACAGTATTATTACTTACACACAACATACCTCTATCGTAACAGTATCTATCCCATCCTACCAATTCTCAATTTTCTCTCTACCTCCAAACCACCTCGTTAAACCATCTCTGTCTGATCACCTATCCAACCATTTAGGTTCTCCAATACAATCAATCTGAACTCCTACTCACCCCATCCAGAACATCATCTCAGATTATCCTCAGAAATTCATACTCTCTCAAAATTCCCATCAGACGGACCATACGTCACAACCACACATACCTTGACCTTTCCAAAACTTAAATTTAACCATTAGGAATCCTTAGTACTCCACACACAAAGTCTACCATAACAGTGTACCCCTTTCTTCACCACAGCGCCTGCCTTTCTCCCTCTCTCACTTCCTTTTCTGAAGGGCGGAAGATACCTTTGGGAAACGATGCCAGTGCTTCTAACCTTCCTTCTCTTCGTTTGCATTCCAGCGAGCAATCAATTTGCCCTTTCTAAATTACATCCATCACCTCTTTACTCTTCTCCTCAACATTTATTCCTTACGATTCATACATTTTCATCGATTCATACAATTTGGCCCGAAAATTAGAAGGCCGTTTTACGCGATCACGACCATCTCAGGTGGCATCAACATTTCCTAGCACACAGATAGTGGTAGGGTGGGCAGCCAATCCAACTTACCACCGTCCCATTTAGTCGCCTCTGACACAGACTCGAGTGCAATTCATATTCTCCCCCGCCATACTAGGGATACTTAATAGTATGATGTCTGTAAGATGGCTAGAAGAGGGGTGAGGCCTTACAGTATATGTTGACTATCGACATTTGAATAACCTTTATTCAGCTAAGATCTCTGCCTGCATGGATGAGGTTGAAAGAAATTAACGCAAAAAGAAAGGCAGAAACCATTAACAAATGGAGAGGGTAATTTCATCGCTCTCTCGAGTAGCGTTTGCCTTCCACTATATATATATATATATGTATATATATTAATACTATATATTAGTATAATTATCATATATTAATAATTATACATGATATATACTAGATATAGTTATATATATATAGATATAGTGGCGTTTGTTGTAGGAGGCTTGGCAACTCCCGCCAGCGATCAAGTGCTGGCGAGCTCACCCCGCTCTCCGACCTGGATCAAAGCACACGTCGACCGGTAGCTAGCGTCGTGGCCGCTTTCGCCGTGCAACTATCATCTATATATATGTATACCTACTATATATACACAAATCTACGTATATTAAATATATATATAAACTACATATATATATATATATATATAATATAATGATAAGATAATAATATATATAATATATAAGTAATATATAAATATAAATACGTAATATAGAAGACTTGATTAACTTCGAATAGAAATAAAAAATAAATAATATAATTAATCACCAATGCTACTCTGGTTTCAAGATTCCTACACTATTAAGCTCACACAAGGATCATGTTCCAAACAGCTTTTCTTTTATTTCTGATGTAACATTTTTCAATATTACAAATAATCCGTATAAATTCCGTAACACTCTTTAGTGTTGCTGTTTCATAGTGTCATAGACCATAGGCCATATTTTAAGATTTTGATCTACATAGATTGAATAAAATCACTTCAAAAATAATACTCTATCGAACATATTAAAAAAAAGTTATACAATTTTCTTTCGATTGACGTCACGAATCTGAAAGAATCCTTCCTGAATTTCCATTTTGATTATATAGAATGAATAAAATTCCAATAATCACTTAAAAAAATAATACTATATCGAACTTAAGAAAAGTGTTTACAAATTATATTTCGCGTGACGTCACGAATCTCTAAAATTCCAAAAAAATCAAAAATTGATATTTTCTCAAAAAAATCAGCAACCCTGCTTTTAAGGTACAAGTTTTCGTTAGCAATTTTGATAAAATATTACAAAGAAATCTTGTATTTAGCTTACAATGGGGCGACGAGTCTAAAAGACAAAAAAAAGCATGTAAGACACTTCTGTAGTTTGAATATCGGAGTGGTTTCATGTTAAAAGGTATATATTTTTAAGGTCGGAAATTATAGCGTATATATAGTTCTGCTGAAAAGATGTATATAGATTAAGGATATGATACGATTGGGAAAGCTTCAAACGAACTAAAGTTGCTCTTACTGCATAAAGTGTGACAGACTGTGAAAGAAAAGGTGATTAAAAAGTTCTAAAGTGAACTTGTTCATTTACCTGTATTGAAAGACTGTTTCATGCAAAATTGAATTTTTTTTTTAATTTTCTCATTTCAGTTTCTTTAGAACATTAGAAAGAAAAAGACAGTAAGAAGCCACATGGGCCTTTAGAGACTGTTCTAGTCAAGCCAATAGAACCAATCACCAAGCAGCATGTTCATGCAAATCCACAAAACACCCTGTTGCTTGTCACTAATTTACATAGCATGCACAAAGTCTAAAACATACTCATGCAAATTCACAAAGCACCCTAGGACTTGTCAATAATTTACATAGTATACCCAAAGTCTACAACTAAGAGAAAAAACTATGGCTAAAGGTACATGCTGACCGCGCTACAAGCTTTAATAACTTTATAGTAACATGCAGTTTAACCTTGTACCTTAATAACTACTTTAACTAAAAACCCGCCAATTTGGCTTAGTCAAAATATACTATATGATACCCAAACCATCCATATACCTATCCAATCCTTTCTTAAATGTTGCAATCGAGTCGCACTCAACAACCCGTGGCAAACCATTCCAAAATTTAACAACCCTATTACTATATGAATGCTTTCTTATATCAAGATGGCATACTTTCTTCTTAAATTTCTTACTATGCCCCCTGGTCTCCCGTCCGTGCTCTACTACGAAGAATATAATGTTCCGTACTATCAATAGATGTAAATATCAAAGAGTTTTGATAATAATTATAGTCTTATAAATGTATGAAACGTTTGGATGCTTAAAATGATAAAGGAATAAATGGTGAGGAGAAGAGGGAGAGGTAATCGATGTATTTTTACAAAAGATGAATTTGATGTGCTTGCTGTAACAAACCTAGAGGAAAGGAAATGGTGGATGAAGTGTGTGTATGTTGAAGTGAGATGGAATGGGAGGAGGAGTTGCGATTCTGATGAATGATCTGTGGCATGGTCCGCATGGAGTTATGGCTGATTTTGTGTGTGGAGGGCTAGAATATTAGTGGTTAAATTTAAATTTGAAATGGTGAAAGTTTGTGTGGTGGTGGTGGCATTATATGGTCCGTCTAAGTGGATGTTGAGGAGAGTGAGCCTTTATGGAAGGATATTTGGGATGTGGCTGCAGAGTAATTGTGTTAGGTGACTTTAAAGGGTGGATAGGTGATAGATAGAGGGATGGAATAACAAGAGCATTTGGGGTAGCAGGAGAGAATGAAAATGGTAGGAAGGCGATTGATATTTTTGTGTGGTGAGAGAAGCGTGTGTAAGTAATACATTTTTGAACATATGATTATCCGTAAGTATGATGGGAATATCAGATCATCATATTGTTTTATGTAAGATTTTTAGTGGAGGCTTAGATGGAGAAGAAGGAAGTGGGGAGAATTAGAAGTGAGAGGTTAAGAGGGCTTATCTGTAAATTGTCTGATAATTTCCCTGTCTATCTGACCTATTGTATGCTAATATATTTATACTGTGAGGTGATGCAAGCTCTAAAAAGCAAAAAGTGATGCGTGGTTGAATGTACTAAAAGCAGGGTGAAAAAACGCGTTTAAAATTTTTTTTTTCAAACATAGGATAAATATAATTAAAATTATAGTACTTCAATCCACTGTTATAATTTTCGTACCACCTACGAAGCATAAAAAAGTATTAGGCATTTTCCTTAAAAATTTAGTACTATAGTTTTGTAGGTTTGGTCCTTAGGTTTATGGTTTTGAGTGGTTGAAGGATGTTGATACACTTGGTTATCCGAAATTAGAGTTTTATTATCTGTCCAACAATTAACCATACAAAGCAGGACTAGAACCGGCATAACTTCTGATTGGAACTAGAAGTAGAGCAAGTAATACTAGAACTTGAAGTAGTAGTAACTAAAACTAGAGCTCAATCGAAGCCCAAGCTGCAATAAGAAAAATACAAAATAGTTATGAGCTGGGTTAAAAGTTAATTAAAATGTTGTATATTTTAATGTACACGTACATAATATGTGAGCATTCTCATGAATAAATTAATATTCATGAGAATACAGTATATTATGGTACATTTTAATGGTACACATAATATGTGAGCATTCTCATGAATAACTTAATATTCATAAGAATGCAGCATATGGTACAAGTATTCACAATGATATGATCCACATTCCTCTGAGCACTATGTCCTCAGAAAAATGCCAATCATATCCAGGTGATGTGTGAGTAATGCCACATTAGTAATATCTGGAATATAACAATGAATATTTGTAAATAATCATTGTCATATCAGATATTACGACATTGAAGATTTCCATACTAGTGTCTGTACCTCAAATGATGCTTATAAGACATCATTTGTAACACAAAAATCACTAGTATGTATGTACTTTGAATGGAATTAGTCACATATTATACATATAAGAGAATATCATTTGTTATTCTGAAGCATGCAAATATGTGACGACAGTTAGCAGCACATATTATGTAGCCCAAATAGTATCAGGCCTATATACTATGCCATTGCAAAGTTTTATGAAACCTGGGGAAAATTGAGCGCAGGTTCCCTACGATGCCGAAGCTTAGGATATGTGAAACCCTTCCTTTTATTCCCAAGGAATCCTTCCACATATCTGGTTTCATAAAACTAAGCTACCACCTCACAGGGAATTTCTATTTCATGCTTAAGAAAAATGCTCACCTAACGGAAATGAGCCTATTGCTATGTTAACATTTTACTTTTACCAAAAGTATATATATATACCTATATGCCAGAAAGGTCTGCGGGCGGTTGCCAGAATAGCTGCAGCTAGGTGGCAGAAAAGTAATCGTAAAGTGACGATCTGACAACAGTACCAAGAGAAAATACTAAAAGTTTTTGTGATTATGAAATAAACTTTTGTTATATTCTAAGTCATTATATCAGTTTTATTTTTTGTCGGAAAATTTTCCCGCACACATGATCACAAGATAGTCCGAAAATTATAACATTGGATTGAAGTACCATAATTTTAATTATATTTATACTATGCTAAAAATAATATGTTGCAGCCTAGCAAGCGAGGGGACCCAGGTTCGAGACTGGGTTGGAGCGAGAAAATGTGAGCTATTCTCTATTAACTCTAGCTAGCTTCGTCGCACTCAGACGTTAATGAGTACATTTGTGGTGTGCTTTGCTACAAATGGGATTTAAGTGGTGTCGATGCTAAGGCTATATCACGACCCTGTATTATTATTATTATTATTATTATTATTATTATTATTATTATTATTATTATTATTATTATTATTATTATTATTATTATTATTATTATTATTATTATTATTATTATTATTATTATTATTATTATTATTAATACACCCTTTACCCTTTTATCCGAAATGACCAGCAAATGGTTTTTCTGCAGTATAAACATATAATAAATATATTTAAAATTATAGTACATCAATCCAATGTTATAATTTTCAGACCATTTTTTGCGCGTGTTTGTACCGTGCACATTTTGCGGGAAAAATTCTGCCAAAACTTAAAACAAATTTAATATGGCTTTGTACGTAGCAAAACTTTATTCCTATTATCACAAATATTTTAAGTATTTATCAAAAAATTTGAAGGAAAATGCCTAATATTTTTTATAATTTTTTTTTATAAAATTCCATAAAGAGTACGATGCCAATTAAAAAGGAATGAAATTTTTGTTATGAACCAATCACAACGTTTTTTACATTTCACATAGGCGTAGCTTTCTTCTGAAAACAACCGTTGGAAATTTTGAAGAGCATTTCTGCAATTTGTCCGATAATTTCCCTATCTATCTGACCTACTGCATGTTAATATATTTATACTGTAGTATAAATGATTATACAATAAATGAAGGTACATATATGACTTGCATCAATTGAAAAAATGATCAGGGAGAGGTGGGGTAAGTGGGTATGAGACAGGGTTGTGGAGTAGGAGTCGGTAATTTTGAAGAGAGTGGAGTCGGAGTCGGTAATTTTCAAGAGGTCGGAGTCGGAGTCGGAGTTAGAGTTGGAGTCGGTAACTTTCAAGATAGTAGAGTTGGAGTCAGAAAATTTTGAGCTTTCAAAGTTGTGAATTGTGACCCTGTGAGTGACTTCAATCACTTCATACAAGTTCACTGACTTGCGACTTCCACAGCACAAAATGTAATTGCAAACTTCGAAGTTTTTTAACCTGCACCTTATGTTTCAATTTGGATTATATTCTAATAAATTCAACCTTCAACCTTATACTATCTATATTTAAGATTCTGAAGAAATAAAAGACTCCATGTTACGAAGAGAAATTTCTCTCATTGACAATGACATTCTACTAGCTGGTGTTTATATTGATTCTATCTACAGGGTAAGCTTAACTGAAGATCAACAACAAAAAGCTAAATCTGCACTTTACAACGTGGCCATTTGTATTAAAGGGTTGCAAGAAGTTCAAAAAGGATACATCTGGACATATTGTAAGTGATGAAACTACAGCTATCCCTATTACTACCTTCTCAAGTCATTCTTCAAAAAGCTCAGAAGATGAGTATGAAAAGCTTTTAGATATTGAAAAGCTTAGTCGAAAGCGTCGACTGGTTCAAGAAAAAGGTCAAGGTACTTCCTCATCCTTGTACACAATATTCCATACCTTTAAACAAAATTTCTTTGCTGCACTGAAAGAAGTTGAAAATTGATATAACGTCGAAGCTTAAATTAGAAGATGCCATCGAAAAGTATCCAGAGTGATTACAGACATTGTACAAGAAGCTGCAATTGGTGTCACTGCTCTACCTCTAATGCAAGTTAGCGTTGAAAGGCTTTTTTTTCACATTATAAAATCAAACCTAAGAGGAAAAATGAAGGAGGAGCTGGCAGATGGTATTCTATTTTTAAGAACTAATTCATTCAATGAGTAGATGACACTAGATGCAAGTTCATGTAACTAAGTAATGTAGCAGTTTATATATATATGTAGTATATGTAATATTATACCATGTAACATATATATATGTATGCTATATAATAACAACAACCAGCATATAGCCTTATAGCCAGCCAGCCATAACAACCAACCCATAATATATATGTATATATATGACGCTAGCTCAGCCATATAGTAGTATGTATATAGCCAGCAGCAGCAACATGGCATAGCATAGCTGTAGCAACCTTAACCAGCCAGCCTTGTAGCAGCCAGCAGCCAGCCTTGTATGCTGTAGCACCAGCCTAGCATATAGCTGCTGCTGCTCTGTAATAGCAACAATAATATATATATATATATATATATATATATATATATATATATATATATATATATATATATATATATATATATATATATATATATAACATAACTTTTTCATATATATATATCTCATATATATATATAACTTATATATATATATATATATATTTATATCTATATATATATATATAAGGCCGTAGACAGGGGGGTCATAGGGTTCAAACCCCCACCCCCAGAAATTATTTAAGTTGTCTAAATTTTTGATGCTTAAGTCTCTTAATTATAATTTTTAATAATAGTTAAAATAATAGTTTATCAAAGCAAATTAAGAGCATACATTTTATTAATAGAAATGAGGAAACATATTTGTAGTTGGTGAAGATTTCATAGTTTAAGTGGCTGTTGTTCCATATATATTGTGGCGTCTGGGGCAGGAGGCTGCTAGCCTCACCGATGACTCCTAAGCAGCCTCCGGGAAGAAACGCCACTTTATCGGGACTTAGCAGCAAGCTCTGCTTCAACATCAAATATCCTCTTTGAAGGTGGTTCTCAAGACAACTCACTTACCACCTTCAAATTGGTGACCATCAGAGTGACCAGTGCCACTGGAGTGGCACAACGAACACCAGCAGAGCAACCATGAACACCCATCAAATGTGATTATGAACACCCATCAAATCACCGAACAACCATCAAATCAAGTTTCTTCTACTGGGCGCTACTCTGTTCGGTCATCCTGTGCCGCCTGTACCGTGCTTCTCACTTCAGGTGCGGACCAACTGCACGTAAGAGTACAGAGTGGTAGAAGCCTTCTCAGTGACCTTAATGTGTGCACGCCTGGCTCTCACCTGACAACTACTCGCTCTACTAACCGACGTCTCCTTCCAGGTCCGGAGAGCGGAGTGCCCAGCAAAAAATGACCCATAGGGGGAGTTCTGTGGCGTCTGGGGCAGGAGGCTGCTAGCCTCACCGATGACTCCTAAGCAGCCTCCGGGAAGAAACGCCACTTTATCGTGACAACGCTTCAACTCTTCAACATCAAATATCCCTCTATTGAAGGTGGTTCTCAAGACAACTCACTTACCCCCTTCAATATATATATATATAATACTATATATATATATATATATAGCTGTAACAGCAGCCAGCAGCCCAGCCTTAGCCCAGCAGCGCCACTGCTAGCTGCCAACTGCTATACTATGTAGTAGTATATATATATGCACGCTGCTGTTTCTTTCTTTCATACTGCATGTAGTAGCAGCAGCATTATGGCATTGGCGGCCAGCAGCAGCGCCAGCCAGCTGCTGCTGCGCCGCTTGCTCTTGCGGCCGCTGTGAGCGCCAGCCCGCCTTGTATATGTTGCAGCAGCAGCAGCCAGCCTTAGCCTGCTGTAGCCAGCACCAGCCTTAGCTGCTCAGCAACCAGCCTTAATAGCCAATAGCATAATAACCAACTGCTGTATATATATATATATATATGTATATATATATACTCAAGGTTGGCCGTATTTAAAGCATGGGCCACATGGGCCCGGGCCCAGGGCGGCAAATTCTGGAGGGCGGCAAATTCTCTTAGAGGGCGGAATATTTTTTTTTTAAAAACTTATATATTTGTATTTGTATTGATATATATATATATATATATATATATATATATATAGTAACTAACTAATATATATATATATATAATATAACTTATATATATACTGTAACTATATATATAACAACGCTTCTTATATGCTACTGCTCCTGCTGCTATTTCTTTCTATCTCTTTCATTCACCAGTGGTTTCCAAGTACCAATTTTGCATGTTAAAAAAAGAAAAATGTTAAAGATTTTCCTTATTTGACATTAATTTGGCCTTTTCATTTTCATCTCATCTAGCAACCCTGATTGATATCTTTCATTTCATTTTTGCCAGATATTTAATGTGGTTTTGATTTGTGAGTCTGTGACTAATATAGTTTTTTTATTGCTAGGCCTGAACCGCCTACGTGCTCTGGCTGATACATACATAAGTGCATCGGTTATGATGATTTATTCTAGAATTAAAAAGTTAAATAATTGAGTTTTCAGAAGTAGAACATTATTTATTGTTTTAAACAAGTAGGTGACTTAGCAGTTTTGATATTAATGGATGGTCGAAAACGGTTGAGCGGCGCAAAATACCGTAAAATAGCAAAAGAGAAAAGGAGAAAGGAAAATGAAATGTTATCTAAAATACCAAAAGTAGACTCATTCTTTATCACAAAGACAAATGAATCTGAAGTAATTTCAAGTCATTGATGATAACGATAACAGGGGTAATCGTGAAACATATGCATCGACTTCTTACGTTACTGTCGAGAATAGTGACCAGGTAGACGAAGCACAAGACAAAGAAATCTTTATACCAAGCGATGATCCATTTTATTGGAAGGTTAGTGAGGCCACGCGAGACTACTTTGCAAAAAAATGGGATTAATCAAAATTCAGACATAGATTTTTTTAATTCTAAGAGAATTAATCCAGATAAAAGTAGATTTTTAACAAAATCCTTGTTTGAACGAAAACTTTTGAATGGAGATGTTGTGAAACGTGACTATTTAGTGTACTCTAACAGTCAAGGATGCGTCTTTTGTGGTCCTTGTAAACTTTTTGGAGGCGGTGTTGTATCTCAGTTTGTAACAGAAGGATTTAACGATTGGAAGCATGGCAATACAAGATTGACTGAACATGAAAATTCCATTCGCCATCGTGATTGTATGTTGATGCTGAAGAGACTAAGTAATTCATTATGTAGAGTTGACAAGCAGCTGCTATCTCAATTAGAAGAAGAAGTATTGGAGAAATGTACTACAAAGAGTTATTGCTGTTATTAAGAAACTTTCTTCACGGGGGTTACCATTCCGAGGCGATGATGAAATAGCTGGCTCTGTTCGAAATGGAAATTTTATGATGTGTCTGGAACTTATTGCAGAAATTGACCCTTTTTTACAAAATCACCTATCTCAATGTCAAAATTCTGGCAAAGGAAGCACTTCTTATTTATCACATAGCACTTACGAAGAACTTATCCAAATTATGGCTAGAAAGGTAATCAGTGAAATAGTGAGAAAGAAATTCAGGAAAAAGTATTTTTCAATTATTGTTGATTCCACTCCAGACATTACTCATAAGGATCAGCTGAGCTTTATCATCAGATATGTTAGCAAAAAAAATACGCCCAAAGAAAGCTTTTTAAGATTTATTAAAAATTCTGGTCATACAGGTAAAGAACTAACGGAAACAGTGATGAGTTTTCTCAAAGCAAATGAATTAGACATAAGCAGTTGTCGGGGTCAAACGTATGATAATGCTGCTAATATGTCAGGAATATATTCTGGCCTGCAAACAAGAATTAAAGATGTCAACCATCTAGCATATTTCATACCATGTTCAGCTCATTCCCTTAATTTAGTGGGATCTAGCGCTGCCACATGTTGTAAACACGCGGTTTCTTTTTGCTGCTTCAGAATCTTCTTAATTTTTTTCTCGGGCTCTACGCATCGTTGGAGTATCTTAGAATCTTTCTTCAAAGAATATACTGTCAAAACACTATGTGGGACAAGGTGGTCAGCTCGAGCAAAAGCTTGTAAAAGTCTAAACAAAAGGTTTGGAAGCTATTGTTAAGGCTTTAAACTCTATATCTGAAGATAAAAATGAGAGACCAGTCATTCAGCAAGAGGCAAAGGGAATTTTGAAAAAATTGAGTTCCTATGAAATACTCTTTATGTCTGCAATATGGGAACCAATACTTGAAAGATTTGATTCTGTAAATAAAAAATTACAATCTGAAGATATGGATGTGGCCACCGTTATTAATTTGTATAACTCTCTGTGTAACTTAGTTCATGAAATTAGAAGTTCATTAGAAACCTACGAAAATTGTGCCAAAGAAAAATTGATCTTTACACAGAAAGACATCAAGAATGTATCTAAACTAAAGATCTGAGAAAGAAAATTATCAAATATGCATTCTTCAAGCAAGCTTCAATACTATACTAGATAATCTGTCAACAGAATTAAATAGGCGAAGTTTTGCATACAGCGAATTTTCAGAAAAGTTTTTATTCTTATCAAATCTCACCGAAACCGACCCAGACGACATTCATAAATCAGCTAAATTATTACAAAAAATCTATCGATCCGACTTAGAAAATTTTGGAGCAGTATAAAATGTTAAAATTTAAAATGTTTGCTTTTAGAAAAAGGTAATGGCAGTCAAACCTTGTCCAAATTAAACAAATATTTATATAACAAAAGCCTTCATGATATATATCCAAATCTGAATATTGCTTTAAAATTATTTTTTATGTACTCCTGCGACAAACTGCTCAGCTGAAAGATCATTCTCCACACTTAGAAGGGTTAAAGATTATTTACGTTCGTCCCAGTCCAAACAGCGTTTAGTTCATCTTACTGTACTTGCTATTGAAAATGATTTCACCGTAAAATTAGATTACGAAGACATTATTAACAAATTTGCTAACGAAAAGGCAAGACGAAAACCTGTAATGAATCATTAATTTGTCATGTAGATGTAATAATGTAAGTATTGATATATATATATATATATATATATATATATATATATATATATATATATATATATATAACTATTATTAATATTATATATATATATATATATATATATATATACTGCTGCTATATATATAACTGCATATATATTTATATTCTTACACATTTTCATACTTAAACATCCCGTACGATGATACACCGCTGCAACATAACTCGTGAGACACCCTGTATATACTGTGTATATATATATATATATATATATATATATATATATATATATATATTTACTAGGTCCTGCTGCTATATATATATATATATATATATATATATATATATATATATATATATATATATATATATATATGAAGCGAGGATTTTTGATTTTTTTGAAAAATCAATTTTTGATTTTTGATTTTATTGATTTATTTGATTTTTGATTTTTTTGATTTTTTCAGATTCGTGACGTCACGCGAAATATTATATATATATATAGCAATAGTATAACGCATATATATATATATATAACAATATATATATTGTATATATATATATATATATATATATATATATATATATATATATATATATATATATATATATATATATATATATATATATATATATATATATATATATATAAAAATTATATATATATAGTGCTATTCTATAAAGAGACAGTAAGAAGACGCAGAATCCAATCTAGAGTGTCCCATTCAACCCATAAAAATTAAGAATTAAGAATAATTTTTAATAATAATTAATGTAATTAATGAATAGTAATTATAATTAAAAGCCGCATGGGCCTACCTAAACTGTCCCAGTCAACCAACAATAATTAATAATTAAGAATAATAATTAAAAAGCCGCATTATCCCCTCTAGAATGTCCCAGTTAACCCATAATATATAAGAACAATACTTAAGAAGCCGCATGGTAATATTTAGACTGTCCCAGTCAAAATTAAAAATTAAGAAGCCGCATTGACCACTCTAGAATGTCCCAGTCAACCCATAATAAATAAGAATAATACTTAAGAAGACGTATGGGCCTATCTAGACTGTCCCAGTCAACCAATAATAATTAATAATTAAAAATAATAATTAAGAAGCCACATTGACACCTCTAGAATGTCCCAGTCAACTCATAATAAATAACAATAATACTTAAGAAGCCGCATGGTCCTTTTGTCCCCTCTAGAATGTCCCAGTCAACCCATAAAAATTTAGAATTAAGAATAATTTTAATAATAATTAATGTAATTAATGAATAGTATTTATAATTAAGAAGCCACATGGGCCTACCTAGACTGTCCCAGTCAACCAACAAAAATTAATAAATAATAATAATTCAGAAGCCGCATGGGCCTATCTAGACTGTCCCAGTCAACCCATAATTAATAATTAAGAATAAATTATTCTTAATTATTAATTATTATGGGTTGACTGGGACACCAATCAAATGGCACCCATGCCTTCCTCTGAATTGTGTGCGGCAATGAGTATTATGTGACTGGGACATTCAAGGGGCCAATACGACTTTAATTATTATTCTTAATTTGTATTTATTGTTGGTTGACTGGGACAGTGTAGGTAGGCCTATTGGCTTCTTAATTATAAATGCTATTCATTAATTATATTACTTATTATTAAAAATTATTCCTAATTCTTATGGGTTGACCGGGACATTCTAGAGGGGCCAATGCGGCTTCTCAACTATTAATTTTTATTGGTCGGCTGGGACAGTCTAAAAAAAAAGAGACATGCGGCTAACAAGTATTATTCTTATTTATAATGAGTTGACTGGGACGACCTATAGAAAGGGAGATCCAGCTCAACGGCAATTATTGTACGAGTGTGGTATTATTGATTGACTGGGTTGTGTGGAGCTTATACGGCTTCTTAAGATTCTTATTTATTATTTATTATGTGTTTACTGGGATATTCTAGAGGGCCTATGCTGCTTTTTAATTATTAATTTTTATTGGTTGACTGGGACAGTCTAAAAAGGACCATGCGGCTTCTTGTATTATTCTTATTTATTATGGGTTGGCTGGGTTCTAGAGAGGTCAATGAAGCTTCTAATTATTATTCTGAATAATAAATAAGAAGCTGCATTAACCTCTCTAGAATGTCCCAGTTCAACCATAATAAATAAGAATAATACAAGAAGCCGTATGGTCCTTTTTAGACTGTCCCAGTCAACCAATAAAAATTAATAATTAAGAGCCACCTTGCCTAGAATGTCCAAGTCAACCCATAATAAATAATAAATAGAATAATACTTAAGCAGTATAAGCCTATCTAGACTGTCCCAGTCAAAAAATAATAATATAAATGTAATTAATAATTAAAAATAATAATTAAGAAACCACGTAATTGATACACTTACTCTAGAATGTCCCAGTCAACTCATAATAAATAAGAATAATATTTAAAAAGCTGCATATGGTTCTTTTAGACTGGCCCGGGCAACCAAGAAGAAGAAATAAGTAAACAGCCACGTGGGCCCCACTAAAATGGCCCAGTCAACTCATAATAAATATCAAATAATAAATAAGAATAATAGCAAGAAGCCGCATGGGCCTATCTAGACTGTCCCAGTCAGCCAATAATAATTAATAATTAAAGATAATAATAATTTAGAAGCCGCATTGACCCCTCCATCGAGAATGTCCCAGTCAACTCATAATAAATAATACTTGAGAAGCCGCACTG
>JABUQX010033185.1:12500-15000 GCA_015478945.1 Trachelipus rathkii
GACATGTCAGCGTATGATATGGCAGGAAAGACAGTAAGTTAGATAAATCGGAAACAGAGATCTTCACTCTCTAAAACTTTCTTAATTCAACTCCAATCTTTTGAGAGGGAATTTGTGCATATGAAAGCCGTGATGTTGGAATCATTCAGAACTTGGGTGTGTTATCCGAATTCGTTTTGCTGTATACGAGTGAATAAGAGTTAAAGTAAGAGAGTCAATCGCTTTTACACTTTAGGAGAGAATTAAACCAATATTTAGAATCATAAAATTATACAAGTTTTTATATTCGTATAAAATATGAAATGTAACTATTTATGTTATTAATGATAGCTAGGAGTTCTTTCAAATAATAGTATTTCTTATTTAAGTAACATAAATAAATATATTGAATTCAACAACATAATTAATTTAAATTGATGTAGACAACTGAAATCTATACGATTTTACTAGAAGATCTGGATCTTAGAAAATCTAATTAAATTTTTAAGTAATAATTATGAATATATATTAAGAAGTTCGAACTGGATGCCAGAAGACGACTTATCATAAGAAAGCTGTAGTGATGTACCCCCCAAATACTAACTTTTAGTAATAACTATTATAAAATCGTTAATTTTAGTTAATTACATATTTAAGCTAAACAATCGTAATCGCCAGTAGAAGATTAGACTAGTCGTTACTCGGTATGTTAACTGTAAACCAACTCACAGGCAGTCCTGATTCGGTATTAGATAATTTCTAGCAATTGATATTTCGTTCTAACACTGACACTGTAAACACACTCACAGGCATACAACGTAAATCGGATCAGCTAGTTTTCGAAGTGGATGAAAAGTCTTAAATAGTCTCAGAACAAATATAATTAAATGTATAAATAATAAAATATTTCAATGCAAAGTAGGAAATAAAATCTATGAATAGCATATTTTAATTAATTCCTCATTTTATTTTAATGTAACTCAAGTTAGTTACCTTTTAATTATATAGAATATATATACTTGATATAATATATATATATATATATATATATATATAATTAATATATTATAATATATTAATATATTAATAATTTATATGTATATATATATACTTATATATATTAATATATATATATAATAATTAGATAATATATATAGAATATATAGAATATATAATATATTAATTAATAATAAATTATATATATATATAAATATATATAGATATAAATAAAATATATATATAAATAAATGATATATATTATATATATAATTATATATATAATATATATAGATATATATATATATATTATATAATATATATATATATATTATATAATATATTATTATATATTATATATATATAATATATATATATATATATATATATATATAATAATATATATATATATATATATATATATATATATATATTATTATTACAAAGCCCAATATTATCATCTAATGCCACCTAAAAGACTAACTGTTTTGATATGCTTACGGAAGTCAATCATTCCTTTTATTTGAGCAAAAATCTGTTTAATAATGAAACTGCTTCGTTCTGACGAGGACTAACGTCGGCATTTACAGTTAATATTTCATTTGCTAACATAACATAGCAGGGAAAGTATTTTTACTATCTTCCAAAATTTTATTGGGTCGTATTATCCACTTAATCACTGAATAACTGATATAGTGATTAGTGAATACTCAGAAGACAATTTGACTATGTGGTATGTGCCATGTCGATCCCCCCTCTCCCTATTTTTGGTTCCCGAAAAGACGAAAAATCTAAAACCATTTTTCGGTTTATTTTATACATGACAATTGGGGGACGGAAGAAGAACGAAATATGGGGGGGAAAAGATAGTTTCATCACTTCAGGGTGTCGGAAGGGGGATAAGATTTTATTTTTTCCGGCCTTAAAAAAAAAATTTTTTTTGAAAAGGAATTCGGTTCGATATCAAGAAAAAAATTATCGAAATATCGATATATCGCCTTAGAAAATATCGCCCAAAAATATCGGATATATCGAGCCAAAAATTCGATATTCGATATATCGATATTTTTTGGCCATCCCTACTTCGTAGCCAAGTCTTGATCCTTCGCAGAGTACTGCAAGAGCGCTCTACTGTACTGGTGGTGCATGGCTGGCGAGTAGTATCATCAAAGCCTTTTTCGTTGACGGAAAGAAAGGTTCAGTCTCTTTAGACTGGGAGACAACAAGAATTCTTTTATTTCTTCACTACTCAGTTTCTTGTCCCTTCAAATTTTGTACCAAAGTTCTGGCTTCTTCTATGCCTTCCAAGTGGTAAAAACTATAAAATGAAGCTGTCTTTTTCTTTTAACTCGATGTTATTGAGTAGCATGTGGAAAGGATGTCAATAAGCAGGTGTACTTTTCAGTAGAAACCGTCTCAATTCCTCAGAAGAGATAGATCCAGATACAGAGTTTTTTACGGATCTCTCCAGAACTCGTGGGATTTGTTGCTGGATGGTTCTGCGTTTGCTGCTGCTACCAACAAT
>JABUQX010033185.1:20000-25000 GCA_015478945.1 Trachelipus rathkii
GCATGGCCCTTCCTATATTTCCAGGCCCAAAGATATCTCAATAAAAAAATATGTTTTTTCACACACACAAACACACACACACACACACACAACATATATATTATAATATTATAAATATATACTTTATATATAATATATATATATATATATATATATTAATATATATATATACATTATATATATATATATATATAGATATATCTATTATATATATATATATATATATTTTACCATGTGACTTAAAAAAATTCCAATGTGGAAAAATTCTTGTGAGCGTTGAACAAATCTAGGGGTGGGGTCATGGCCCTACCTTGCCCCCCATAACACGCCCATGAATATATATATATAATATATTATATATATATATATATATAATATATATATATATATATATATATTATATTATTTATATATATATATAATAATTATATTATATATATAATATATATATATATATATTATATATTATATATATATATATATATATATAATATATATTATTATATATATATATATATATATATATATTATATATAATATATATATATATAATATATATATTATATATATATACTATATATATTATATTTATATATAATATATATATATATATATATATGTATATATATATATATATATATATATATATAATTTCTTTTAATTTATTTAGGCTATAGGAAGTATAGAAAATGGCATTAAAATTTATTTTGAGTTCATATATTTTTAATGGTTAAAATTAACACCAAAAAATATTTATAAAATATCAATTATTTTCTCAGCCTACTTTTAAATTGGATATTTTAAATTCGTAAATTAAGTATAGTCAATTCTAACAAGCATAAATTTATTTAATCTTTAGTAAATACATTGATATCATTAAGGTACTCTCAAACCAAAGCGGTGGCGGTAGAGAAAGCGAGTTGTTGCAAAGCTTATATAGACCATTTTCGTTTTTGTCATTTGTGCTTACGCGCGATAAGAAATGCTTTCCCAGTTTAAGGATGAATTTCGTGAATAAACGAACGCGATTTCTCAAAAAGTCATTTTTGTTTACAAACAATTGGAATCAGCTGTTGTGATGGAGTACTTGGTTTTGGAATAAACAGAAATAAAAAGATAGCAAATGGTTTATTATTACAAATAAGCTGTCACTATATGTGATGAGTTTCTATCGATTGTGATGTGAAATTAGATTTAAAGCTAATTTTTTATTGAATGAAACATTCATCAATTCAAACGGGCCTACCACGCCGACATCTTGCTTGTTTACATTTTTTCGTAAGAACGTGCTAAATTTGGCAAGCACGGAAATAGCAACCTTACAGAATTAATCAAATTCCTTACGTTTTACAAACGCAAACTCGAGCATTTCTTACGTTTCGTAAGCACAAATGCAAAAACGAAAACGGCTATAAGCACAATACCAAAGCGTTGGACGTGACAAAAATAACAAAATGGGTTGATCTTTTTCGAATATTTTTTTGGTATGTCCTCGTCTTTAAGTGAACCTAAAAGAATATTTGCTCGTATGACCGATCATGCTGACCACGCACTTTGGTGTGTGTGTTTTGTGTTTTTTCAACTCAACTGTTTTGTGTTTCTTTTTTAACTCAACCATGTGTCGAGTTGATTGGCTCATGTTGGAGATCGCTTTAGTTTGGGCATTCCTTTATGGAAGACTAATGAATGTGGACTAAATTAAAATATCAGTAATAACATTTATCCAGCAAATTTTTTATTAAAACCTGTCAATGGAAACATAGAAGAATTTTTATTTTTTTTAATTAACTATTTAGCAGTAAATACAAGTGAAGCTACATTAACTTCAATTATGTTATCTTTTATAAGCTCATTGATTTTTCTCTTTTAAAACAATACTTTTATTAAGCTTAACCAAATCTTTCATAATATTTCTTCCTAGAATTTGTTGAGCGCAAAATAATCCTCCAAACAAGGCTCCAACGAATCCACATGAGAATACATCTTGACCAGTCAAGAATAAACCTGCAAAATAAGAGTAAAATAAAAATAAAAGAAGGGTCATTTCACGAAATCGTTGCGTAATCTTGCGAGGTTTTATTTCTAATGAAAAAGTTTGAAATACCCTATAATCGAGAAAATTACTGTATGGTGTGAAGTTCATTTGAAGTTCAATTAATTTTTTAGTGCTTACTTTTAATTTTATTTTCTTATTTAGTTTTTTTTAAAACAATTTTATTTAGTTATTAATTTTGTTGGTGCTACGATAAAATTCTGTAAAGAGGAATGAAATATTTCTAAAGACAGGTGTATTGATTTTAATAATTACTTGCGCGAGGTAAGATATATCCTTAATTTTAGCTTAAGATTTTATTATATTAGGTTGCGTTACGTTACGTTACGTTACGTTGCTAGGTTTGGTTAGGTTAGATAGGTTAGGTTAGGTTAGGTTAGTTGGGGTTAGGTTAGGTTATATTGGATTAGAATATAAAAGGCTAAAGTTCTTTTTAAAATTTGTTATTTTTCACAGGTTTGTGTATATATATTATATATTACACTTCTTCTTATAAAAAAGAACGTTATTTTAAAATTATAGTGCTTTAACTTTCACAAAATAAATTGACATCTATCTAATTTTTTTTACCCTAGATTTTAAAAATTTACCCTACGTTTTAGAAATTTAACCTGCTATTTTATGAGTCGAGAAAAATGCAATGTTTTCGAGACATGAACCGAAAAAAAAGTCGTTCACTTTGCAAATGATAAAATGGGGAGTATAAACCAAGGATATATATATATATATATTATATAATATATATATATATATATATATATAATTATATATTATAATATATGTATATATATATTAATAGATATATAATATATTATATATTTATATTTTATATATTTATAAATATATATATATATATATATATATATATATATTATATATATATATTACAGGTAATCACCACTTACGGGCAGAGCCCTTTTCAAGGACGGGGCATGATAAAATTAATATAATATATATATTATATATATAATAATATAATATATATAATATATATATATATCTATGTATATATATATATTTTATTTATATATAATTATATATATATATATATATATATATATATATATATATATATATATATATATATATAGATATATATAAATTATATATATATATAATAATAATAATAATAATAATAATAATAATAATAATAATAATAATAATAATAATAATAATAATAATAATAATAATAATAATAATAATAATAATAATAATAATAACATGAATTTAGTTGTTGATTGGGTATTTAATTATAAATTCGGAGGAGATAGCTTGTAATTTCAGGTAAGTCCAATACATAATTGAAGAGAGGAAGATTATACAGCAGAAAAAACGGATACAGGCAGAGAGATCCACAGAAGAGAGGTGGGTGGAAAGAAGGAGGCACCACAATGAGCAAGCCTGGAGTTCCCAATACACAGAATTTATGAGAAAGCAGGGCATCCTATGTCAGGCAAGGGCGACGCAATGTTGACGGAATGCGAAAAGTCAACTCGCTCGAGCACATGCCATTGTAATTCCTATAGTATATAGATATATCACCAACGTAACGTTGAAGAGATAGATTGTCAAGGGGGTTAAAAAGTAGGGGCAGTTTATTAATCTTTTACTTTATACTCAACCCTATCCAATAGAAGATCGGAACCAAAGACCCATACCCCCCAAAATGTTAGAACAGTACTTCATACAAGGGCTGATAAGACCCTTATATAATTAGAGTAACTGTTCGGAAAAAAAATTACCTCAACCTGAACAGAACTCTCATTTTCTTTGAGGCCACTTTAGCAACCGTTGTGATGTGATTTTTCCAAGATTGTTTATCGTTTATTTTCAGATCAAGTATGTTTATGTTGTCCACAGGTAAGACTGGAAAACTGTCGAAGAAGATAAGAAAGCTGAGAGGTGTTTTTAAGAGGAAAAAGTGAAGAAGTTGAGTTTCTAAAGAATTAAATTTCACAAGGTTGAGGTAACACTACCGGGAAATCCCATCCAGATCGGAAGGAATTAAATCGGAAAGCTGATGCTGAGAACCAACTCTAGAAGCGAAAGACTGAGCAGATTTGAAATGAGTGGAAGAATGGAAAGTTAAGCCATCGACATAGGAATGAACAGAGATAGATGAGCAGCTGAGAAAATCGTTATTGAAAAATAAGAATAAAGTTAGGAGATAAAAAGGAACCTTGCGGAACACCACAGTTAATATTAAAGGAAGAAGAGGTCTCTCCATCAACAAGTGCCGATATGGACGATCTGAGAGAAAACTAGACAAAAGTGAGCAAAGAGAAGGAGGAAACCCGAAGTAAGGAAGCTTAGAGAGCAATGACGCATGCCATACCCGGTCAAAGGCTTTGGATATGTCAAGCGCCACCACACATGACTCCCCATAGTACCTAAGGACTAAATCAGTGAGAAATGAAAGAATGTCACTAGTTGACCTCTTACTTCGAAAACTATACTGGTGATCTGAAATGAGATACCAAATGATCCAGGAAATGAGAGTTGAGGAGAGTTTCTAAGATTTTAGATAGAATACAAATGAGAGCTATATGACGAAGGTTAGAAGGATCAGAGCGGCTACCTTTCTTCGGAATCGGTCGAACATATGCGCACTTCCAACACTGAGGGAAAGTGTTAGAAATAAGGCAAAGAGAGGAGAGCCGAACCAAGACAGGCGCCAGCTCAAATGCACACTCCCTCAAAACAAGAGGAGGAATTCCGTCCTGGCCACTAGCCTTCTTAACGTTCATAGATCTCAAGGTTTCATGCGCCCGATCATGTGAAACCACAGGCGGTGCCATGGGACACCTGAGAGGAGAAGAAGTAGGAGGGGGTTTCCAGAATCGTCCAGGGTAGAATTAGATTAAAAAAAAAAGGAGGCCGAAAAGATTAGCTTTTTCAGAAGGAATATTAGCTACAGATCTGTCAGAGCGAAAAAGAGGAGGAAATA
>JABUQX010033185.1:30000-32500 GCA_015478945.1 Trachelipus rathkii
TGTATTTTCCCCATTTTTTTTTTTTCCAACGCTTTTTTGGGCCCAGGCTTTTTTTTTATTTTTTGGGTTTTTTTTTTTTTGAAACAGATTAATAACTTTTTTTTATTTTTTTATTTATTTTTTTTTTTTTTTTTTTTTTTTTTTTTTTACATTTTCAGGGCAAACTTTGGACCAGGATTCCAGCAATGTATTCCGATTTTAGTAGTCTTTGTAGTAGCATTTATAGTGTTTTTTGAAGATAGCATATGACGGCTATAACAGACGCTGACCGAAATCAAGTTTAAAACCACAAATATCTCAATCCATATCTCAAAAACTACAACAGCTACAGGAAAAAGGAATACATTGCCTGGAATGCTGGTTCCAATTTTAGTTCGGAAAATGGTAAAAAAAAAAAAATTATATCTCAAAACTACAATAACTACAGCGAATAAGGGAATACATTTTTGGAATCCTGGTAAAATTTTAGATAGGAACATGTAAAAAAATAAAAAAAAAAAAAAATTAATTGTTAATATTTATAGTAATATGATTAGAGAGCCTATTTAGAGACCTTTTATTGGTTACTCGTTAAAATAAATAGACTTTCTATTAAATTTTGCTTTTTTTTTAACTAAAGAATACCCCAAGGTTATACTGCACCGATGGCAGGAGTCGGGGTCTCTCGGCCTTCCGGGGAGCTACGGGGTAGGACTAATTCCCCCCCTTCGGGGAGGGTCTCCGGAACCCCCGCGACACCCAAATACCAAAGAGCGGGGGTTCCGGAGACCCTCCCCGAAGGGGGGGGAACTTAGTCCTACCCCTTAAAAAATATTTACATTAAAAAAAAAAAAAGAAAATAAGTAGTTCCCCTGGAAGGCCGAGAGACCCGACTCCTGCCATCGGTGCCAGTATACACCTTGGGGTATTTCTTTAGTTAAAAAAAAAGCAAAATTTAATAAAAGGTTTTATTTTATTTTAACGAGTAACCAATAAAAGGTCTCTAAATAGGCTTCTAATCATATTACTACAATTATTAACAATATTTATTTAATTTTTTATTTTTCATTCATTTTCCTAACTACAATTTTACCAGGATTCCAAAAATGTAATCCTTTTCCCTGTAGCTATTGTAGTTTTTTATAAATATATTTTTTTATTTTTTTTTTTTTTACATTTTCCGCACTAAAATTTTACCAGGATTCCAACAATGTATTCCTTTTCCCGGTAGCTGTTGTAGTTTTTGAGATATGTATTGTGGCTCTTCTAGAGGCTGACTATATATATATATATATATAATATATATATAATATTATATATAATATATATATATATATACAAATAATTTATATATATTACTTATATATATATATATATATATATATATACCGTCAAATGGGGGAAAACTGGTAAAAATTAGGCTTTTTTTTTGTCAAGTCATGAAAAATCAAAATTTCAAGTTACACCCATACTTAAATGTTTTTTCTCAAATTTGAACCTTCTTAAATGCTATAAAATAAAGAAAATATTAAAAATGTGAAAATAAATATTTTTAGTAATTTTTTGAAAAATGCTAGTGTGAAAATTTTTTTTTGGGGTAAAACTGGTAGGTGCGTCGGTTTAAAATGTAATTTAATTTTTATTTCTCGTACGTTTGTGACTTACTAATTTAATTAATAAAAATATGTAATACAAGTATTAAACGTGTTAAAAAATAAATTTGGGTAGAAAAAAACATGTAAAACTTAAACTTTACTAGCATTACTGAGCATCATATTTTTTGGTAAAACTTTACATTACTGTACGCCGATTTCTCGAGAACTACGATACTTAAAAGAAAACCAATTTAACATATTTACAATCAGGCGCTAATAAAGCTTATTCGTGGAGTGTTTATAAAAAATAAAAATATATATATATATATTATATATATATATATATATATATATTATATATATATATATATATATATATATATTATATATATATATATATATATATAGTATATAATATAATATATTATATTATATATATATATATATATATGGCCAGCTTTTCGATTATCCGTCATATGTGTATCTTAAAAACTATTAATGCTACAGTAAAACGGATTACATTGGTGAATGCTGGTCCAAAGTTTGCCCTGGAATGTAAAAAAAAAAAAAAAAAAAAAAAAAAAAAAAAAAAAAATTATATCTCAAAAACTACAATAGCTACAGCGAAAAGGAATACATTTTTGGAATCCTCGTAAAATTTTGGATAGGAAAATGTAAAAAAAATAAAAAAATAAAAAAAATTATTGTTAATAATTATAGTAATCATGATTAGAGGCCTATTTAGAGACTTTTATTGGCTTCTCGATAAAATAAAAATTGACTTTCTATTAAATTTTGCTTTATACGGCACACTGGGGGGCTCTTTTGAGCCGACGGGGGAACAGTAGCGGGGGGGAACGTTTTCTCATACCCCCGTAGGGGAGGGGCGGAGGAACCCCCGCGACACCCAAATACCAAAGAGCGGG
>JABUQX010033185.1:37500-42500 GCA_015478945.1 Trachelipus rathkii
GTTATCGTTAAGCAAGAAATTGCATTTGGAGATGTAGTCAATTCTGTTCATAATTACTAAGTTTTGACCTTTATCTGAACGGGTAACTATAATATCTTGATTATTTTTCAGCGAGACAATCGCATCTTGGAATTTTTTAGGGGTAGTATTACGATGTGTTGAGGTGATAATTCCATCAATTAATAAACCTTTGATAAAATCATGATTGTAAGTAGAATTAGAGGTCCGGGATTTCCATAGCTCAAAGTCCGTGCAAAATTGAAGTAGAGGGTCCATTTTCTGTAGTGAAAAAGAGAGTCCATAGCCCAGTAGAATTTCTTCATCTTTGGTAAGGATATAATTAGATAAATTAATGATTTTATCTACAGAAGAGTTTTTTGTCCATACACTGTTGTAAAATATATGATTAAATTTCTGTTCCAACATTAATTTTTTAGATAAAAAAGCAGTATTTTTATGATAATGTGCCTGGTTTAGTAGGTTGGTAAAATCCATATGAGAGTTTGGAAATAATTGATACCAAGATTGTTGAAATATTTTAAAACTATGGTAGCATTTAGCAAAAGTTCGTTTAACTTCTGATCTTACAGCAGAGATTTTGGCTATGAGAATTTCACGGAAGACATCAGGGAAGGGTGAAGAGAGATCGACAGTTAAGTTACGAGGTAATAATGTTTTCGGTAAAACTAAATTTTTTAAACAATCTTTTAGGAACTTTAGTTGAAGTTTTTTTAAATGTGCAGATTTCATGATATCTTGATATTTAAGATATTTTTTCCTAAGTAGGAAATTATGAATGTTGATAACGGCCATCTTAATGTAGTAGAAATCAAAGCAATCAAACGCTAAGTTTAGTAAGTATCAAGTTAGGAGGCCTTAGTTAATAATAAACTGCAAATATATCAAAGTTCTTAATAAATTTTCACATAATAAAATGGTCTTCTGGATGTTTAGAACGTTAGCTTTCGATCCTTACTGAATTACTGGATCCTCTTTCAGACGCTGTGAATTGAAGACTAAATGAAATATTTAAATAAAGATTGTTATGTTAAAAAAGTTAAAATAATTAAAATCAGATTTAGTTAAACTTAGTTTTGATTTTTTTGAAAAAAGGTGTGGTGTTCAAAATTTTGTTTAAGGTGGGGTCATATCCTAAAAACATAATATCTCACTCACTCAAACAAGCAAAAAAGAAATTTTATAACCCCCCTACCACTCCCTCCATTAACACTTTTTCTTATTTACCCATCCCTCATACCCCTCATATCAAAATCATTAAATCCTTACCTACATCTCTTAGACTAACCACCTCCAGCACATCTTCTCTAAAACGTATTTTTAAACCTCCAACTCACACTTTCAATAACATTTCCCAATGTGTATATAAAATTCCTTGTTTTAACTGTACCTCCTCTTATATTGGCGAAACTAATGATTTTACTAGACGCAAATACCAACACAAACATGACCTCACTTCTGACTCACAAAACTCGGCACTCACACTACACAGAACCCAATTCAATCACAAAATTAACATTAATGGCATGACACCCATTTTACAAGTACTTGACCAAATTACCCAAATTCCCTGTACTTGACCCCACCCAACGTAAACTCATTGAATCCCTTTGTATTAAAAACTTTCCCAATTTTAACAAACAACAAGGTGAACACACTCTAGACCCCACCTTAAACAAAATTTTGAACACCACACCTTTTTTCAAAAAAAATCAAAACTAAGTTTAACTAAATCTGATTTTAATTATTTTAACTTTTTTAACATAACAATCTTTATTTAAATATTTCATTTAGTCTTCAATTCACAGCGTCTGAAAGAGGATCCAGTAATTCAGTAAGGATCGAAAGCTAACGTTCTAAACATCCAGAAGACCATTTTAATTATGTGGAAGAAATTATATGAGCAACTTTTGATATATTTGACAAGTATTATTTTAGTAACTAAAGGCTATCCTAACGCATTGCATATTATATATTATATATATTTAATATATATATTATATATAATATATATATTATATATAATTTATATATTATTTTATTGATTACTTTATACATAGCTATAAATGTGGTCATATCACTTATGAGTACTAATACAGTATTACAATTTATGAAATCACTTATTTCTACTTAATCCTTTACCTCTCAATTTTATTAAGGAATGTAAACATGATTTTCACACATTTTCAATATTATGACTCTTTTTAAAGTGATTTTGTATGCCATTAAAAAAAATTGTATTTTGAGTGAGTTACAAAAGGTGACATAAATGTCCATTTGGGCACACCAAAATATTTGAAAGGCAAAATTTGGTGAAAGAAAAATTAAATTGAGGCAAACTGGAAACTATTCATTTACCAGACAGCCAATTTCGTTCCTTTAGAAGTACACTATGATAAAATTTGAAGTTTTTGCATAAATATTATTAAAGGGGTTACTAGAAGTCTTTCTCCTGGTGGAAATAGAAGCTCACCACTCTAAGGTTCAATGCAAGAGACTCTTCAATAAAACTAAACTTGATGAAAATTGGGAGGAGTATAAAACAGGCTTGAAACAGAGAACTGAGAAGTCCAAAAGGAGTTCTTGGAAGAATCTATGTGAGAACATTAATGGTCAATCTGAAGCAGCATCTCTACAAAAAGTGTTTTCTAAAGATCCAGCTAAAGGTCCAGGCCTTTTTTTAAGAATAGACGGCAGCTACACTAAAAGTGATAAAGAAGCTTTATTTGAGTTTTACGAACCCACTTTCCAGACCTGTTTGAAGATGGGGAAGAATTGAAGAAATTGGAGGGGAGGGGGGTTAAGAGTCTTGACAGATGCTCCAAGAGCCTGTCTGGTAGGATTTCCTCCCTGGATAGGGTGGAATGGGCAATAAAGTCCTTTTGCCTCTGTAAAACTTCTCCAATGGGTTCCCCTACTACCTTCCCATCCCTATATAAGTCATCCTTCCCGCCAAACGTTTGCCATCTTTAAAAATTTAACATTGATATTAAACTATATATATTTAAGTATTTAACGTTTTTTAATATTTAAAATTTTTAAAGCGAATGTTTTATATCATTGAAATTTTTTATAAGACGCATTTCCTAAAAGGCAAAAAAAAAAAAAAAAAAAAAAAAAAAAAAAAAATAGGACCAAGAAGGAAATTGGAGAAGAAATATCATTTCAATCAGAAATAAATAAAAAAAATTAATTAAAAACTTGCAATTCTTTGCTAATGTTGATTAGAGAGTAATTAAGAACCCAAAAAGGCCACATGAGATTTCAATTATTCATGTTTGTCACTTGAGAATTCTAATGATAAAAACTAAGAGTTTTCCCAAAATATATCAAAGGAATGTACCATAATAAGATCAATGTAATATACGATAATATGAATATATATTAAGTTGTAAAATACATTATTACAATACCATCAATTACTAATTTTTTAAAAGGAGACATTTCTTCCACGAAGTAATGCAAATTTACCATGAGTAACTTTGCTCATAACAATTGTTATCAAATTCTCTCCTCATATACTCTTAACATTCTTATTTTTTCAGTTATGGTTGTGCATAATTATTTCTCATTAGGATTAATGTGACTTTAATAATTATAATTAATAGTTTCTTTCATTTTAAAAATATTTTTGTTTCATTTGTACTTTCATTACGGTTAGTTATCATGTATATAAATTAGGTTTCCTAAATTCTTAGCGAACTCAAAGTTTAATACTTTGCATATTTTTGCGCATACTTAACCCAAAATTTACCCTATAGGATAAAATTTTCCTTACCTGATACATCGGTTTTTGGTCGCAATTCTGAGTAATCATGCAACGAAAATCTTGATATATCATGGTTCAGTCCATAAATTTCACCTTTATTTGACCCAATATAGAATGTGTTCGACAATGGACTTCCGATATTCACGTAATCAATGTGATCCTGTAATAAAAGGATACTCTTATATTAATTTTTTGGAGAAAGCTATTTTGCATGTTCTACAAACAGATATAGTAAAACAATAGATATCTCATTTCCTATTCTTCCTTTATTAAGAGAATGTGTGAGGGTGAAGACAAAATGGCAACACTCACTTAAAAAGCTACAAAATTCGCTAGGTCGATCGAGGCTCAAAATATGCCTAAAATTAATTGAATTAATTACATTTATAGCATAAACATTTTTCCTAAGAAAAACACATGCAATTTTGTGTATTTTTTTCGTGTTTATTATAAATTCATCGAATTTTTAGTAACTTAATATTTTAATTTAAAGATTCAAATTAGTAGATAAAACACTTCTAATGAAACATATTCAATCAATAAAGGTACAAAAATATTTTAAAAATATTAGCTAGTTACGCCTTAAAATTCGTTCCTCGTTTGCGTTAATCATTTAATGCATAGCCAGCATATTTTTAATTTTTTTTTGTACAAGTGTTAATTTAATTAGGGGAGGATCCAATATTGGAGATTATTGGACCCCATTTTAGCCCACACCTAAAATTCTTAATTTTCAGACAATTTTGATGGGGAAAATAGCAAACCGCAGCTTTTTCTGACCTCTAGAACGTCATTTTCGGGTGTTTTTCTGTGTCTGTAGTCATTGTTTCGGCCTTTTCATTTTCAAAACCTAATTTTTTGAGCATTTTCGTATCAGCTTCAACTCCCAGATTTTTTTTTTCGAAATGACTTCAAACTTGAAATATACATAGATGGGTCTATTACGCACAAAATGCACATTTTAGTTTTTTGATTTTTGGAAAATTGGCTCAGCAATTTAAAAAAAAAAAGTAGGTTTTGAAATTCGACATTGCTGAGCACAATTTTCCAAAAATCAAAAAACTAGAATGTGCATTTTTTTGCGTAATAGACCTATCTATGTATATTTCAAGTTTGAAGTCATTTCGAAAAAATTTGTAGAAGTTGATACGAAAAAATGTCATAAAATTAGGTTTGGAAAAAGTGAAAACGCCGAAAAATGACTACAGACAGA
>JABUQX010033185.1:47500-52500 GCA_015478945.1 Trachelipus rathkii
CCTACGCGCTATGGATTTAGCGTTTAACTATGAAGAAAAGGGATGCTTCAGTCGGTGGTCTACATTCATTGCTCACAAACTTTACGTACATACCATCAATATTTTAATGAAGGGGATGAGAGATTGGCTTAAAGCGCACTTAAAACTCATAACTCTCTATATAAGCTTTAGCTGTGCCAAAAAAATAATATCGCAATTTTTCATTTTTTCTCTTTTTGTTCATTATTTTAATTCCTGACAATTACCCCCACAACTTCGGTGAAAGAGTGGTCTCCGAGACCCCCGCTCTTTGGTGATTTGGTTTCGCGGGTTACTCAAAACTCCGCACACCTGTTTCGTGCCTGTAATCGTTGGGTATTTTCTGGCGTATATTTACTCGAATATACACCCTCTTTTCTTCGTCCCCTCCTGATCTTTCCGTTTGGTCAGCTTTGAGAGCAAACCTACCACTTTTTTTTCTTTAATTAGTTAATATTTTTACATATTTAATGTTTTCCATACATATTACAAAACTTACACCGAAATGATCTGATATTCCATATATAAATACATTAGTTATATAAAATATGTATATATTATTTTGTCAGAGTGTCGTAACTTATATTATAATTTAGTATAATATTAATATTATGTAATAATTATTATTGAATAAAAACAAAATAGTATTATATTTATGGCATTTTTAGTTAAATAAGTCATTATTTAATCAATACGCTGATTTCAAATTATAGTATAATAATTTATGAGTATTATATATTATTTTATCTATATAAGTATAAGTGTCGTATATAATACTATCGTTATATAGTTACGAAGACTATAATTATTTCTAAATTATATATATATATTATCAACTATAAATTTATAAATTATATATTTAATACAATAAATTCATTTATCTTCAGTGAGTTTTTTTGTCTTCAAAATTTTTTACTTTTTATAGAATTCTATATTACTGTAGCACAAATTTTGAACTTTACTGTAATAGCACTCCAATGATGGCACGATCATCACTTTATTTACACCAAGGTGCCGGTGACTATATGTCGATTAATATCGTCTTTGCGATAGTTAATTATATCAAATTAATTATAGTAAGCTATATTATTTAATAAATAAGAAAATAATACTAAAAAAAAATATATATTATTCATATTACATATATATAAATCTATATATAGATATATAAATACTCATATCAATAAGCGTAATATTATAAATATATACTAATGAGTTGCTATTATCAGTATTGTTTTCACAAAATAGTTTGTCTTTGTGCTAGAAATTGCTCCATGCACAATTAAACTTTTAATAGCCACAATATGGCATAATTCAATATATTATTTTATCCAAAGGTTGTACTGATGTGACTTTATATTGTAATAATACCTTATTATTGCAATTAATATTAATAATATATAAATGTATAATATAATATAATATATATTATAATAATATATATATTATAATATAATTATAATATAATATAAGATATAATATATATAAATATTATATAATATATATTTAATATATATATTATATAAATTATATATAATATATATATATATATTATAATATATATATATTATAATAGTATATAATTATAATTATAAAATATATATATTAATATTATATATAAATAATAATATATTATTATATATAATATAATTATATATAATATAATAAAGTATTATAATATATAACATTAATCAGGTGTAGGCACGATACGTTACTCCGAGTTTACTCTCGTTATAACGAACTAGTTTTTTCAAGTAACGGAGTAACGGAACTCATTTACTTTATTTCTTTCATGTAACGCTTACTGAATAAGATATCCTGATTTATTTTTTTACTCCGTTATTTATTAAGTCCGTTTAATCATTTTGGATTCGACTATTTCTTTAGAATGTTTGATAGCCAATATGAACTGACCATATCCGATTACAAGTCATATTAAATAAAATACCTTTATTATTAATATTAATTAATGATATATTAATATTAATATATAATATATATAATTAATATTAAATTATATATATATAATCTATAATCTATAATATAATTATAGATAATAATTATATAATATATATATATTAATAAATTATTAAATATTAGATATATTATATATATATATAAATAAAATATATTAATATATATAATATTATATATATTATATATAATTTATAATATATAAAGTATAGATAAATATAAATAGGGATATATTATATATGATACTTATATATAGAAATAATTGAAATAATAGTATAGTGAATAATTAAATGCATAGTTGCATTTATTTACAGTAATAATACTGATTATAAATGAATTGAAATGTATCATAGAGTGTGGTTGGAACATCCTATCGAATATAATTAGCACATAGCATTGGCGTAGTTATGATAATCAGATGGTATGAATCATGATGAACTTGAGTGGGGTTTCATGGTGCAAGGAATAAGGTACTTTGGCATGAGGTCATTAGGAGGGAGGAAGTAAGTTGTAGAGCGAGAAAAAAGTCCTGGAAGATGACTAAATCTGCCAGGATTAGATGAATTACCGATGAAATGATCAAAAGAGCGAAAGCGACGATGAGTGAAATTATGAGATTGTGATTTTTCGGGAAGTTATGTATACAAGAATGTTTTGAGTCGCAAGAGAGCCAATAACAAGCAATGTGCATTTATACTCTTACCGAAAGGATCTATGGTAGTGTGAAGTATGGTTTGGACGAAACGAGTGTAATGGTCAAAGATCGCTATTATATAAAGGGCTAACCATGAGATAAGGGAACTGTTGGAATTTATAGGCGCGAACTAAGAATTATAGTTAAATGTGTAGGAGAGATAATTTACTATAGAGGATTGTATTGGATCGAAAGAATGCCGCGAGTAGAGGCTGCAAGGCTGATTGTGAAAGCAGTGGGCTAATTAGAAAAGTGATGCTTCACGAGGATGTGGGAATTCTGGAATCATTATTGAATATTCGAGTTGATAAAAATGAATTGAGAAAACATGAGGTAAAGGTAGAATCAGGAATAAAATTCTGTACCCAAAACTATAAAAGTGTAAATTAGTAGGATGTAACATTTTGAGGTGAGTTAAATAGTACTAAGACTCTGAGGTGTAGTAAATGATTATGTTATCATACGGAAGCTCTATGGAGAATTGTACTTGAATCAATATGGTGTTGGTGGACACTGCTGCTTCCCTAATGGTAATTCATATAATAAGTTTAACTTATTATGTGAGCGAGATTATGTAAAGGTCGTGTGTAAGAATAATATGGAGTTTGAAAAGTGTTGTTTAATATTAATAGCGCAGTGAGGCAGGGATTGTGCTATGTCATCTTGGTTATTCAACTTGTATAATGGATGGGGGTTAATGAAAGAATTAAGTAGGTGGGATGGCAGAGGATCGGTGTTAAGAATCAGGTGTGATTCGGTTGAAAAATTTTCCGAGACTCCACCCTCTTCAACAAATTTAACGAACTCTCAACACCGCACGAACACCGACCGACACCGACACCGACACCGCACACTCGACACGAGAGACACCGTACACCGACACCGACACGACACCGACACCGCACCGTTAACACCTGACTACGACTACTGACACTTGACACCGACACCGACACCGACAATCCGACCCGGACACCTAAGAGAACACCGACACTCGAGACACGTACAACAGACCACCGGATCATTTCCGCACCGATACCGATCATGGAAACAACCAAGACACCCGAACATCCGACACCGACTAACGACACCGACAACCGAACACCGACTCCGACTCAACGACTTCTCACGACTCCGACTGCCCGACTTCGCGTGACTGTAATATCCACTTCTTCACAACCTTATGCCGTACTCCCGACTAAAATCCCGACTCCGCACTTAACACTAGACTGTATCACAACTAAATCTACGGTTAGAACGAATGGTATAAATAGAAATAGTAGTTATATATATATATATATATATATATATATATAATAGAGAGTTAGGTAAATAGACTCATATGTCTATACTTAATATACCTATATATATTATATATATATTATTATATTATAATATATATATATATATAATTATAATTATATATATATATATATATATATTAATATATAAATAATATATATTAATTATTAATATAATTAATATATATAATAATATTATAATATATTATATATATATATATATATATTAATATATATTATATTATATATAATATATATTATATATCATTTAGTATATATACTTCATAGGTGGCCAAAGGTACCTCCGGATATAAGAGGTCCTATACTTAATACAAATCTAATACCTTTATGACTATATTATTGGAAGTATAAATTTTAACTGCAACTAATATAGAGAAATTTAAGAGAAGAAGTATGTACAGATGAAGTGGGAGCATGAACGTTAACCAACATGGAAAATAGAATAAATAGGAAGTTGTAATAATATTTATCTTACAGTGAGAGTAAATTAAATAGAATCACGTATAATCTAAGTCATTAACACTACTTAAATAGGTTAAGAGAAGATTAGGCCTAATAGAGTGAGGTAGTGTGAGTATATTTGAGTATATTGATATATAGTACGTCGTCTATCACTATCACTAAGCTATACATATATATATTTCTCAATGGTTAAAGTATGAGGGGGTATTATCTGACGTCACTAACTGGCATATAGAGTCTGATTGACGAGGTAATCGTTACAGGTGTACTTTTATTCGTGTAAGGAGAGATTTGCAGGTTTAGGGTATAAAAAGAAAATGATTATGAAGGGTAGAGACGTAGAAGTAGGACAGTAAAGTATACTGGCGAGCTTGTTCAAGGATTGTGGAAAAGGGATTAAGCCAGATCGAGTGTATAGAGGTGAAGGTTATTATGCTGAGAGATGAGAGAGGAGATAGAGAGGTAAAAAAGCGAGTGAGAAACAAGGATGGAGGTCTAGGGGTTTGGAAATGTTTAGTATACATGTTGGATGA
>JABUQX010033185.1:57500-62500 GCA_015478945.1 Trachelipus rathkii
GTAGTTTTAGTATAAATTTTAAAAAAGATATTAAGGCTTAAATGGGGACAGTCATAGGTGCAAAATTGTTCAGTTTTAAAGATGATAGCAACCTGAATTCCCATAATATATATATATATATATAATATATATATATATATAATTTATATATATATATATATAATATATATATATATATATATTTATATATAATATATATTATATATATATAATATTATAATACTATTATATATATATATATATATATATATTATAATATGTATTTGGTGATTCAGAAAATATATGAAAAAGAGTCACCTTCCAAATAATGGTGGTTAATATGCTTTAACTTTTAAACACAATTTCATCTTTCCTATTCAATGGGGAATCCAACTTCTTGGTGACTAGGATGCTAGAGCCTATTTATGAGATACTGAGATTACTGATTCCCAAAAAATGACTTTGCTTTTCTCAGTCAGCTCTGCTTCTCAAGATATGAGTGATATATATTTTTTAATAAATTTACATATATTATATAATTGCTGACTGCCAATCAAAAGCATAAGGTACGAAAGATTGTCAAATTCAAAGGAGCATGAACTCGAACGGGCACAGCAAACAGTTTCTCATTGAGACATCTGCCTCATAAAGCGCGTTTCTGAGTGTACCTGCGATTGGCTGATGTGCCCTGAGAATTTCGCGGTAGAATTTTCCACAATAATTCACCATTTGTATTCCATCGTTCAACACGGTACCGTCTTCCACGGCTTCTAGTTTTGGCGAAATCATCTCACCAATTACTTCTTCGCTTAAATCACCGTGGTTAAGTGTTAACTCAATCCAAATGACAGTGGAGGCAATGCAGTTCAATATTCATATGTTACACCCAAGTTACAACAATGAAGTGAAAATATTCTCACAAGTTTCACCGTGCTATCTGTATTATAGTTCCCAAGGAAAGTCTTCTCAGTCATACAAAGCGATGACTACATCCGTGCCTCAACGAATGTTCATTGAATATTGGGAACGCGGGTCTTTCATAAGTTCCTGGATTTACGGTCCATCGAAAATATTTGCCTTTTAGTTTTTAACAAATCTCAGCGAGAAATTTTTTCAAACATGTTAATAAACAATACGTCCCTGTCTCTGTTGAAAAACTTTGATATACTTGTTTATCCAAACTAGTTTTAGCTCGTGGCCGGTAGTGGGAATGCATCCTTTTCTCTGCCAAACCAAAACTTGATGATATTATTTCCCCAACCATTATAATTTCCCTAAGTGACCACTGTCATCTCTCTGTGTTCATTCCTCGCTCTACTGTCCAAGATATATATAAAGTACGAGTACTTGGTGTACCTACCCCACTGGACCAGGAGAAAATTCACCATCTTCAAATCCACAGAGATCACACATTGGTAGTTCCGACATGATATCTTTTCTAGAACTAGGGTAACTTTCCCGTGCTCTTCGCTCACAGATTGGGTCACGAATTGGGATTGATCAGTATCTGCTCTCGTTATGTAGCAGAACCCATTTTACGACTGCCGTTTTGAAGCTATCTTTAAATTAACGCAATTCATTTGTGTTGATTTCTCCGAGGTAGGTCGCTTTTTCAGCGTTCATCATCATATTGTCAATTTGCATTTGTTCTCCGTGAGAAGGGCAAAAGTCTGTACTGATAGCCTGCAATATTGAGCTTGCATGTTCGCAGTGTCTACTCTTAGCTTCTCTCCTATTCTATATAGATATGCTTCAGATTTCAGAGAGTAGTAAATAAGCAAGTTGTTTATATTCTCTACTCATGTTATTTCAGATCTTTCGTAGGATGAGACTAAAACTTCCATGCTTTCATTACGCAATTATATATTGCATTATTCTGTGTATCGAGCTCTCCCCTATTTTATTCTCACAATTCACGCTCAAACCCATTTTCCCTCATCACCACCTGCCTCTTCTTGTCTTGTCTGAATATTCATATAAATAGAATACTTAGCAGTATATGAACTAGTTATTTATGTTAGTTTTACCTGCATTCGGATGACAAGAGGTGCTTAATATGGCGTTAGTTCTTTCCATTTTGTCTGAACTGTCTGCCATTAACGAATTGTGGAGTCCTGCAAGAATTTTGGTGACCTATAGGAATTAATATTGTTTTCGAATTGTTATAGTTTTCTTGATTTCTATTATTTTGGAATATATTATACTGAAAATTTAATGTCTTAAATTTATTAAAAAAAAAAAAAAAACTGCAAATATCTTAGATAATATTGTACAATTATTAGTGTATAATAATCATTGATTTTATATTCTTCTGTCATAAATTCTCTTATCATTTCCAAATTGTTTGTACTTTCTCTCCTCCCTCTTGTCTATTATACAGGTGATAACGACTGTAGGTGAGCAATTTCGCGATGACTCTCTCCTAATCAGGTATTGTGCTCCTAATAATTAAATATATAAATATGAAAATAATATTATGATATAATAATAATTATAATATATTTAGCTTAATTTAATATAATAATAATTTAAATATTAATAATAATGAATAATAATATATAATAGTAAATGATATAAACGGGGAGGATGAGAAGAGAACGAAGAATATATAATAAGGCATTAGATTAAAATATATAATTATATAATTTATAATATATATTATAATTAATAAATAATACATAATTAATAATAGATGATAATAATTATATAATATATAAAGTAGTAGCTGTACGTTACTTTTATTTGAGCTATTTATTTATTTTTGTTTGTTTTATATTCTCTGATGAAAACTATGATACGCATAAAGATCTATATCAATGTTCAGATATTATGCAAAGACGAAAATCAAAGCAAGTTTGTAAATCTTATGTAAAGCTACGGGAGAAAAATCGTGACTGGAGGAGTATTTATCTTGCATAACATTAAAAGAATTGCAGTATGAATATTTAGTCTTTGAAATAAGAAGATGAAAGGCCGGTATAAGTTATTATGACCCATATTTAAGAAAGTCTAGAAGCGTCTCCTAAAGGTGTAAGTGACAGTTTCCATTCCATTGTGACAGCGATAATTTTATAATCTATAATAACGTAATCGTAAATTATAATTAATTCGACACGTGACATTAAATAGATAATTTATGCTCGTTTTCATATGGATAGTTAAATAAAGTATGTGTTAAATGAATTTTCATAGCAAAAAAGAAAACTATTTTAAATATATCGAGAGAACCCATTTTTAAATCTCACCATCTTTGAAATGATGAGAGAGAAGAGCTTGTATTGGAAACCCTACTTTCGAGGGAACATTTCCATAATCCAAAAACAAATAGCTCAATACGTCTCTTAATTCTTGATTTTCAGTCAAGTTCTGGATATTATTGTGATATGAATATAATAATATAATAATTATATATAATTTTATATATAATAATAATAAGTAATTATTAATAATATATAATAATTATAATAATAATATAATATATAATAATAATATGGAGCAAAGAATTTTCTGGTTTCCGAATGCAATTCCAGATAATAATAATATTGTTATTGTAAAATACGATAAAATGGTAAGGTGAAAAGAAAGTACGTAAGGAAAATAATACAAAAAAAAAAAAAGTTCTTTGCTTGAGGAACCTCTTTTTTTTAATTTTCAGCAATAGTCGGAAAACATATTTGGACTCCTTTTCCTTTGATAGCTTGTTTCCATTACTGACATTTCTTAGTGTAATCGTTCACTGTATTCGTCGTTACGTCGCTAAGATTGTCTGGAAATGAAGTCTATTAGTGTGAATCGCTAAGAAGTTGCATTTCAGGGACATGTTACATTCCAGCGCTTTGGTATATTTCTATCTAGATTCTTGAAATCTAATTGTCTATATGTTCTCATACTTTCTGTATTCCTTCAAGAAATTCATTTCACTTTCTTTAAAGACTCACATGCGGCTTCCTCATCGTACTTTTTCTAAGATTGGTCTTTCAGGTATTAGATTCCGTATTTGTGGGTCAACAAATATCTTCTTTATTTTTGCGTCACTGGATGTCTGTGATTTTATTCTTTAAAAATATAAAGCCTTTAGGCTTCAATGTTATATCTGTGCCATTGACAAATTTTTCATTTAGCAGGTGTTGATATTCTAAAGTAAAAGATATACATTCTCAGGATTTACAAGTGGTGAGAAATTAAGTTTTTCTCTCCTGGTATCAGATCTCTTTAGGTCAAAATGATTTTTCGGTCCTTACTATTCCACTCACATGAAAAGCAACATAACTAGTTGGTAGACAATGAAAGGGCTATTTTTAAGAATCACTGCATTGATATGCTTCAGTATACTGCTCATATGTATAGCTTTACACCAGATCCTTCATGTTGTAAGTATTGTACTCTTTCAAGATGCTCTGTGTGTAGCAGAGTGTAATTGATGTTGTCTCATTTCCAATATGATATAGTCATCGGCTTCTTAAGCTGATATTTGAAGTTAACAATATAACATCATTCATTCATTGGATCTGTAGGGTGTTCTCTATCTTATGTTCATGTATGTACGAGTTCAGCATCAAGTACATTATACACTAGATCATGCGTCACCTGAGGAGAATAGTGGTGAAAGCGCTTCCTTTTGAGATTCGTAGAAATCTTAGTTCCTTTCTTAAGCAGTTTCCAGATTGTTAAGTCCAGTCTGATTAATTCTTTGGGGATCTGTAGACATTCCCCCATAATCTTCGATCTTCTTTTATCCTTTGTTTTTCTCGAACTTAGTTGTAAATCTGCATGCTTGGAATCTCCTGAATCTAATACTCTGATGCTTTAGAGCACTTGGGACTTGAAAGCTCATCAAGTGTGGGAACAGGCCTGATAGTCTAAGGGAGATAGATTTTAATTCATGTTTTTTTTTTTTTTAATTATTATTATTAATTTCTTGCTTGTACATTTTTCTCAGCTAATATTTTGTTATATTTCAGAAAAATACGGCATTCCGTGGAGTGGTTCCTTTGGTTCTTCTCCACACCATAGAAATAGCA